>APFE031028027.1:0-98364 GCA_000404065.3 Pinus taeda | reverse complement strand
AGAATCACCGAGATCAAGAACGATCTCCTATCTATTGGGGAGACTATTACTGACAGAGAAATGGCACTCACGACTTTTGGAGGATTACCATCTGAATGGTACATGTTCAGGACTACTCTTCTGAATAATAATGTAATTCCTGGTTTCGAGGAATTAATGGCTAGATGCATTCAAGAAGAAACAAGGGTAGAAGAGCAAGGAATGCCCATGCCTAAAGGTCCTCCTACTGCCTAAGAAAAGAAATAATTCTGGAACTAAATCAAAAGGAAAGGTTGGACCTAAGGGTGAAAGAAAAGGACAATGTTAAGTCTGCGATAAAGCAGGTCACTATGCAAGGGAGTGCCCTGATAGAAAGGACTCACACGGGGATGATGATCAAAATCCCTCTGATGGCAATCAAAGGAATGACAAATTCAATAGCAAAGGTAAGAGGAGAGCTGGGAACTGAAAGAAAAGGATGATGAATCAATGCCTGATGTAGAAGAACCCATGGATCTGATTGATCCTCCTCCACATGAGCCTTGCTCTTCTAGGGGGCTACTTAATGATGTTGAAGGACATGCTGCACCCCGAGGAACCTTTTGTGAAAGTAAGAAACCTAATAGGTATCAGCGATACCTAACCATCATGAGCACGATCATACAAAATGAGCCTTCATCATTCTCAGATGTCGTCAAGCATCAAGTATGGAAGGATTCTATGATCGAAGAATATGAGTCTATTATGAAGAATGATGTCTGGGAAGTAGTTCCCAGACCCCAGGACAAGACAGTTGTTACTTCCAAATGGCTTTACAAGATAAAGCAAGTAGCAGATGGAAGTACGGAAAAGTATCAGGCTCGTTGTGTTGCTCGTGGTTTCTCCCAGAAGGAAGGTATAAACTATGATGAGATATTTGCACCTATTGCCAAATATACGACCATCCGCTCGATCATAGCCCTTTCCGCTTCACAAGGATGGAACCTACATCAGATGGATGTCGAGACCGTGTTATTGCATGGCTCGATCAAAGAAGAGGTCTACGTGGATCAACCCGAAGGATTTGAGATTTATGATCCAAAATCTCATGTATGCAGGTTGAAGAAGGCTCTCTATGGGCTGAAGCAAGCACCCCGAGCATGGTATGAGAGGATCGAGAGCTACTTGATGAAGCTGGGATTCACTAGGAGTGAAGTCGGTCCCAACCTTTACTTTAAGGTTGAAGATGATAAACCTCCCATACTGGTGTTGTATGTGGATGACCTCTTTCCAACACGTGCAGACCCTCTCATTCTCAAATGTAAGAGGGAGTTGGCTTCTGAATTTGAAATGAAGGACCTAGGACTAATGCACTATTTCCTAGGACTTGAAGTGTGGCAAAAGCCAAGGGAAACTTTCCTATCTCAAGGAAAATATGTGGTGAAGATATTGGAAAGATTCGGTATGGTGGACTGCAAGCTTGTAACTACCCCTATGGAGCTTGACTTCAAGAAGTGAAGCGGTAGTGCTGCTGGACCTGTTTTATGAAATGCTACCAAGTATCGACAACTCGTCAGAGCATTAATGTTCTTAGTGAACTCCCATCCAGATATATGCTTCGCAGTCAACACGTTGAGATAACATATGGTTGAACCCCACCACATACATTGGATTGGTGCCAAGAATCAGTTGAGATATCTTCGTGGCACTATCACTTATGGGTTAAGATACACTACCGGAGATGTGAGACTATTTGGATACATAGATGTTGATTGGGCAGACAATGTGGAGGACCGTAAGAGCACTTTCGGGTGTTGTTTCTCCTTGGGATCTGCTTCAATATCTGGATAAGCAAGAAGTAGAAGTTGGTGGCCTTGAGCACCGCCGAAGTAGAGTATATTGCTGCTATCATGGCCTCCTGTGAGGCAGTTTGGTTGCAAAAGCTCTTCAGTGAGCTGTTTGGATTTACATTGGATACCACCGTGATCCTTTGTGACAACCAGAGTGGGATTTGTTTGTCAGAGAATCATATATTTCATGATCTCTCCAAGCATATCAATATCAGATACCACTATATTCGAGATATGGTGCAGCGAGGAGGTATAAGGCTCTAACATATCGGTACATATGAACAAGTCGCCGACATTCTAACAAAAACCCTTGGGAAAGTAAAATTTATGACTTTTCGAGAACAACTTGGAGTTGTTCAAAGACCCTCCGATGAGGGTCATGTATGATGCATTGAGCTCTAGGAGCTCCAAGGGGGTGCGGGGTACTTCTTGGAGCAGCATATGACCACAAGATAATTTACTATCCCTTGATGGTATATATGTACACCTCGTGGCGACATTATAGCAGGATTGATGTGTTCTCCATGGTGATTGTAGTAGGATTGATGTGTTCTCCTATGAGGCCTGGATTGATGTGTTCTCCATGGCGATTGTAGCAGGATTGATGTGTTCTCTTGTGAGACCTGGATTGATATGTTCTCCATGGTAACTGTAGCAGGATTGATGTGTTATCCTATGAGGTTTGGATTGATGTGTTCTCCATGGCAGCCTGGATTGATGTGTTCTCCATGGCGATTGTAGCAGGATTGTTGTGTTCTCTTGTGAGGACAGAATTGATTATTTCTCATGTCAAGGCATCTTACCCATGTAGTCTGGGACTCATGGGAAGTACCTCTCATCTGATCAATGAGCAGGGAAATGAAGTTAGGGACCATAGTAGTATCTATGGATGCATCATTGTATCTATCGTACTCCCTATGCTAGGATGACCTCCATTGATCTGGGATCAATGATACTAGTCTGGGACCAGTGGTAGGAGTTGTACCATACTATGACACTGACTTCGGGTCGGTTGAGACTAGTTTGGGACTAGTGGTACATACTCTGAGACTGACTTCATGTCAGTGCAGTACTGGTCTAGGACCAGTGAGAGTGGTACATACTATGACGCTAACTTCGGTTCAATTGAAACTAGTCTGGGACCTCTCTGAGACTATGATATTGGTCTGGGGCTAGTCGTAGGAGTGGTACTTACTATGAAGCTGACTTCGGGTCGGTTGAGACTGGTCTAGGACCAGTGGTATGCACTCTGAGACTGACTTTGAGTCAGTGGAGGATGATATTGGTTTGGGACTAGTGGAGTTGTACTCACTATGACACTGACTTTGGGTTGGTTGAGACTGGTCTAGGACCAGTGGTACGTACTTTGAGACTGACTTTGAGTCAGTATGATACATCCTCAATCATTTCTTCTTCTTCATAATTCGAACAAAATCATATCAGAACAGAACAAAGTAGAGCAGCGCATAACAGAGCAGAGCCGTATAGATCAGTACAGGGCAGAACAAGACAAAGCAGAATAGGCAGAATATAGCAAAGCAGGGCAAGGGCTAGGTTGTACAGGGCAGTGCATTTGATGGATGAATAGTAACGATTGATAGATAGATTGCAGATGCAGTTCTCCCTAGTTGAGAGGGAGTGTTAAAATTGGAAACTAGGGAAAAACATCATGTGGGTCATCTTATTCATGGCTGATAATATGCTCATTAGATTCCTCTCGTCGAGAGGTGTAGGATTGATATAAATATCATCTGATTCCGATAAGTATCCATGGAGATATGAATTTATTTTGATTATGGAATTATTATCAAGTCGACCTACAACTCATGTAGGCTCAAAAGCCCAATAGTCACATCTATTCAAACACCAACGTTGTGTATAAATATAGGAGGACTTTTCCTCATTTGGACTCACTCATCTCATCACATCTTTCTCTCTCTCTACTGTGCAGAAAAAGGGTCTCTCCCTCACACATGTGAAGTTGGAAGCTACTAAAATTGAAGCTGCAACTACAAAAGTGAAGTTTGACCTACGTGTACTAGAAGATCTCCTCATCTGAACTACGTTGTAGGTTCATCTGAACCTCCTATGAAAGCTGCAACTTTTGGTGGTGGAATCAAGTCAATCCGGCGGACAGTTTGCAAGATATCCACTGCCCTAGTTTGAAGGAAGCTTCTGAAACTGAAGCTGAAATTGCATAAGTGAAGTTTGACCTACGTGGACTAGAAGATCTCCTCATCTGAACTGTGTTGTAGGTTCATCTGAACCTCCTCTGAAAGCCGCAACTTTTGGTGGTGGAATCAAGCTGATCCAATGGTCGGTTTGTGAGATATTGTCTACCCTAGTTTGATGATGAAGCCGCTAGTGTTGATGTTGCTGATATAGGGTTTGCTACTGCTAATATAAATCAGATTTATTGTACTATTTCTCTCTGCTAAATTATTGAAGATAAAATAAGATTTGATCAAAGGGTTTCCCCACACATTGTGGGGTTTCTCCCTAGCTAGCCACCACATCTTATGTCTCTTGTCTTGGCTTGTTTTCTGTCGATCATTTAATGTTCTATCTGCACTTTACTTTATGTACATGTGATTGCTAATCTGTGGAATATAATAAGAAAAAGAAGTAAACTATTATAAGCATAGAACATACCATAACTTAACAGTGTTCAATGATGCATGCAACTTTTTAGGTTTAATGTAGTTATACATACACTTTAGAGAATATGAATTTCAAGCAGTCATGCATCTATGAAAGGAGAAGAAAACTAAACAAACAAAACCAGAATGCAAAGCTAAAACAAATATAAGGAAACTTAATTATGAAATCAAAGAAAGTGAAAAAAGGACATGAGAAATTGAGATGTAAATGCAACATAAATAGAAGTAGAATCCTATAATGGAATCTTTAACTGTTAAGCCGTATTAGTAAAGAAAGAGGGCTTCATGACAAACCGATTTATTGAATATGTAGACAATATTTTTTGGTTGTCATTTCAATGAAGGGAATTAGTCCCAAAATTTTATGCAATGGTAAATGGCCATAACCATAGCTTTTGGAATTCAATGTCTTTACTTTATCTTTATGTGTAGAGCCCAGAAGAAAACTCTTTGACTAACTTTGAATGACCTAGATTTTACCTTGTCATGCTATATTTTCACTACCATTTGCCTATTTTTTAGATCCTATGCTACATATTGTTGTTATTCTTCTAAATCCATTGACACATTAAATCATCGAGCTATTTTGATTGCTCCTTGATTCCTCAGTTTGGAAGTCTAATCAACAAGTTGTAATTTCTAACTAAGCAGGCATGATTGTGCTTGCTTGTAAACCAATCGAAAGGGTGTTCCACCATTATTAACTTTGATTGTTGTCCTATAAATTCATGTGTCACTTGCAAATTTCAATCATGAGGAATATTGCCAATAATGCACTTAATCATGTTTTAATTGGTTGGTTTAGTTAATCAATTTCCCCATCAATAATAAGGAGAATAATTTGAGTGAATTACATTTTATTATTGGCATAGTCTTAGTGTCTTTTCTGTTAAGAAATCTAGAGGGCAGTAGTTAGGATGATTTCTCTATTCTTGATAACTAGATGTCTTTTACTTTTTCTGACTTGTTAGCTTCTTCTCTTATTATTATGTTTGTTATTATCATAAAAAAACTATCAAAACAAGAAGAACAATAATACACAAGAACACAAGATGTAGGCTGCAAGTCTGGGCCAAAACCTCTCCACTTGAGAGGAAAACCCGTAAATCTCTTCTCTTCTTATAGATTCTTCAATTGATGAATTCCAAGACCTCCAAACCAAAGCCAAAACCCTTCCAAGACCAAGTATGGCCTTCTTGATGATGTGCTTCCTTTTTCCAGGTCAAACTCAATCAAATCGCTTCCAACAACACAGCTTTGACCCCTAGCTACATAATTTCATCCTCTACTACAGGTCTTAAATTTTTGACCCCTGCAATTGCTACTACATCCACACATGTGAGTGAAATTTAGCCTTCCAAGGCCTCCCGACAACTTCGCTTGGCTTGCTTCCTTGTCTAGGGCTAGTAGGTGACCTAATAGGCTCCTTTTCTAGCAACTTTGATCCTCTTCCAACAACTTGAGAATTTCAACCTTGAAGCAATAAACCCTAACTTTTTGTTTTCACATGTGTGAGATAGACAAAGAGAAAAATAGCCCAGAAAACTTCTTCCTTCTTCCTTCTCTTCCTTCACTAGCCTTCTTCCTCTTCTTCTTCACTTAAATGATGAGAAGTGTGTGTGTCCAAAGGAGGTCGATTTCCCTCCTTTATATAGTCTTCTAAGGTGGACGAGGCTCCTCAAAATAGGTCAACTTGGTCTTGGAGGGTATTTTAACACTATTAATTACAAAAATAATTCTTTTTACAAGTTACAATGTGCCCGATGGGGTCTTCAACTTATGACAATGACTCTTTTGACTTATTGACCTATGACAAACCCTAGAATCACCCAATGTGTGCTTGACCTCTAAATACCTTGAGCATGAAACTCATGCTTCAAAATAACAACAATAATATTTCTTTCATTTTACAATATTCAAGAATCAAAAGTACATTTCATATTTATGAAGACCGAACCTAAGTTACACATTTTTCAACACTCGCTCTTAATTAGGGAGGTATTCATAAATGGTACATGGACATTCTCAATTTGAAGATATCTCATTAGAAGAGTTGGATTGGTAACCCATCTATTTAGCATCATAACAACCAGCATTGTCACATAGCAAGGCCTTGACTAACAACTCTATCTCTCCACAAGATCAGAACACAATGATGGTGAGACCAATGATTTATAAACACCATAATCATTGTCTCTCAAAGCACATATGCCACCTGGGTGTTCACAGAGTATGTCCTTCCATGACTCTCCTTATCTTGGATAGCCAGTCCTCAAAAAATATCATTCCTCTACAACTACCATTATCTTGGATGCCCTACCTCATCCTCAAAAGTATCGAATGCCAGATGCTTACCCATCCTCCATTCTTTCTTCCCAAGAGAAGAAAAGAATGATGTACCTATCTCTCCCTCTCAACTAGGGAGGATATATCAACCATACCAATATTGTCTCTCAAATACACAAGCTTCTTATTAGGAAGATATTTTTTAATATAACAATTGTCTGCTCATTAGTGGAGATATATCGTAGCTACAACACACCATTCTGCACCAGCTTTCGAATGTAGTAACACTTGTTATTTATATTCTTTGTCTTTCCATGAAACATTGGGTCTTCAAACAAACTTATACAACTAGTGTTATCACAATGTATCACTGTAGGGTCCATTGGTCATTCAAACACGTTGGATAGCAACTTCCTCAACTAGACAACTTCTCTGCTTACTTCATAGGCTGCAATATATTCAGCCTCAACACTACTCAAAGCAACTGATTCTTGTTTTTTGCTCATCCGTGAGACCATGGAGGATCCCAAACTAAAAAAATCCTCCTATAGTGCTTCTTCCATCCTGCTCACTGCCTCCCCAATCGGAATCTGTATATCCAATCAAGTGGACATCATTCCTGTTATCATATTCCAGGAAATAATGGATTGTTCCTTGCAGATATCTCAGTATATGCTTGGCTTTTATCCAATAATCATGCGTCGGCTCAACTTGGAATTGATTGAGAACATTTAATGCAAAAATGTCTCTGGCCGAGTATTTACCAAGTACATCAGTGAGCCAATCAATTGTCTATACCTGGTTTGATCCACTAGGCTTGATTCAAAACTTCTTAGCCTCTTCAAGTTTCTGATCATGGGAGTTATCATAGGTTTGCAATCCATCATGCCAAACCTCTTCAACATATCGATCACATACTTTCCTTAACCCAGATAAATCTCATCAGGTCATTGCCAAACTTCTAGTCCCAAATAGTAGTGCATCAACCCTAGATCCTTCATGTCGAATTCTTCTACTAGTTGCTTCTTGCACTCTTGGATTCGACCTTCCACACATGTCAAGAGAAGATAATCCACATATAGAAGAATTATAATAGTCCCATTCTTCACAACCTTGATATAGAGATTCAAATCAACATAACTCTTTGTGAAGCCCAATCTTTGAAGGTATGCATCCATCCTTGCATACCATGCCTTGGTGCTTGCTTAAGGCCATATAATTCATTCTTTAACATGCAAACATAATCCTCTCTATATTTGATTTCAAATCCCAAGGGTTTCTCTATATATACTTCATCAATTGTGCCATTCAAGAATGCAGTCTTGACATCTATTTGATGAATATTCCATCCCAGTGATGCTACCAAAGAGATCAGTGAATGTATAGTTGTATACCTTGTTGTGGGAGAAAAATTATCTTCATAATTGATGCCTTCTTGTTGAGAGAATCTCCTAACCACAAATCTTACCTTGTACTTATCAATACTTCCATCTATCGCATGTTTAACCTTGTAGATCCATTTTGAATTTACCACGGATTTGTCTTCAGGCCTAGGTATCGATTGATACTCTTTATTCATGGCATCCTTCCATTATTGATGGTTGAAAACCTCTTCAAAGGTGGATGGTTCTTCTTTTATTAGCTTCATCATATAGAATGCATACCCATAGTATCTTTTTGGTTTCTTGCTTTCTCTAAAGTGCCTTTGGCTGCTCCATGTCCCTCTACATCTATTGAGTATATTTCAACCAGTTAGGTCTCTTTCTAGTTTTGGGGATGACCACAATTTGCATGGGTTCACTGGGACCTTCATCGTCATGATTTGATTCTTCTTCCTCCCCGATACCTTCCTCTTCAAATATAGGAAGTTCTTCATCATCAACATCCATCGGGAGGTCCTTTGATTTCTTGAATGCAATACTTTCATCAAATATCACATCTCGCCTAACTTCTATTTTGTGTCCTTCCTTTATGTAGATCCTCTATGACATTGAAGTATTACTGTAACCAACAAATGTTCCTTTCATGCCTGAAGGATCCAATTTATTTCTCGTATCCTTTGGTATATGAATATAGATAGGACAACCAAAAATTTGGAGATGGTCCACACTTGTTTTCTTCCCAGTGAATGCTTCCTTAGGAGTCATGTTATCTAGTGACCTATGGGGACTTCAATTTTGAATGTATACAACAATCTTAGTTTCTTCACCCCACATAAATTTCGGTGAATCTTGATCATGTAACATGGATTTTACACTTTCATCAATAGATCGATTCTGTCTTTCTACAACTCCATTTTGTTCGGGATTGTATGGGACTATCATCTCCCTCTTAATCCCACACACCTTACGGAAGGCTATGATTTATTTTGAAGTATATTCTCCACCATTATCGGACCTTAATATCTTGATTCTCCTTTATGTAAGGTTCTCTACTTAAGCTTTGAATTCTTGAAATTTGATGAATACTTCATCCTTGGATTTCATCAAATAAACCCAAGATTTCCTTGAATGGTCATAAATGAATGTTACATAATATAGATGACTTCCAAGAGACTTTGGAGACATAGGAGCACAAACATCACAATGAATGAGATCTAGAATTTCTTTTGACCCCGAAGCACTGCTTCCAGATGGTCTCTTGGCATTTTTACCCAATGTACATCCCTTGCATACTTCTTCATGATCCTCCTTGAGTTCAGGGATGCCATTTACCATTACATTAGAGTAGGTAATATTTTGTAGTGAAGGTGACCAAATCTTCTATGCCAAAGTTTACATGGGCTTACTTCAATGTGAACCAAATCTTGAGTGAGGGGAATCAACAATCGGTAGAGTCTTCCTTCATGGATCCCAATCATCTTTGTGTTTTCGATGCTAAAGTTTTTATCCCATACTACAACCTTTCTATCTATGAATGGAATTTTATCTTCCTTATCTTCTATACATGAAATGGAAACTATATTCTTATGCAAACTTGGAACAAATAATATGTTGTTGAGATGAATATTTCCTCCATTCTCCAACTCTAGTGAGGTTGATCCAATTCCTCTCACATGATAACTCTTCTTATCACCGAGCTCAATGGAGTAAGAATATTTTCCTCTTGAAAAAGTGTTTAGTTCCTTCTGCTCTCAAGTCATATGTCTTGATGCTCCATTGTCAATCACCTAAATATTTTCATCTTCAAATGTGCCAGTAAGTGATGATAATAGTCCTTTGTCCTTTGTAGATGTCTTGGTCATATCTTTCTTGAGAGAAAATAGGAGATCTCATAATTATTTGATGTCCTTATTGTGATGACTTGCTACTCCTGTACACTTCTTCAAGAACTTATTCAATGTAGTAGAGATCTTCATCATGCCCTTAGCCAACCTTAGCTCTAATACCATGTTGAGAAATCTAGAGGGCGGTAGTTAGGATGATTTCTCTATTCTTGATAGCTGCTTGTGATGTATTTTTACTTTTTCTTACTTATTGGCTTCTTCTCTTATTATTATGTTTTTTCTTATCATAAAACAACTACCAAAACAAGAAGAACAATAGTACACAAGAACACAGGATGTAGGTTGCAAGCCAGAGCCAAACCTCTCCACTTGAGAGGAAAACCCTAAATCTCTTCTCTTCTTATAGATTCTTCAATTGACGAATTTCAAGACCTCTAGACCAAGACCAAAACCCTTTCAAGACCAAGTTTGACCTTCTTGATGATGTGCTTCCTTTTTTTAAGTCTACCCTAGTCAAATCTCTTCCAACAACATAACTTCATCCCCCAACTACAAAATTTCAACCTCTACTACAAGTCTGAATTTTTCATCCCCTCCAACTGCTACTCCATCCAGACATGTGAGCAAAATTTAGCTTTCCAAGTCCTCCTAGAAACTTCATTTGGCTTGCTTCCTTATCTAGGGCTAGTAGGTGACCTATTAGGCTCCTTTTCCAACAACTTGTGAACTTCAACCTTGAAGCAGTAAACCCTCACCTTCCTTTTTTGTACTTGTGAGATAGATAGAGAGAGAAATAGCCCAAAACACTTCTTCATTGACTAGTCTTCTTCTACTTCTCCTTCATTTAGATTATGATAAGTTTGTGTGTCCAAAGGAGGTCATGTTCCCTCCTTTATATAGGCTTCTAAGGTGGATTAGGCTCCTAAAAATAGGCCGACTTCTTAGCTTCCGGACCAACTTGGTCTTGGAGGGTATTTTGACACTTTTAATTACAAAAACAATTATTTTTACAAGTTATAATGTGCTCAATGGGGTCTTCAACTTATGACAATGAATCTTTTGACTTCTTGACCTAGGACAAAGCCTAGAAACACTCGATGGGTGCTTGACCTCTAAAATAAAAGACCTTGAGCATGAAATCCGTGCTTGAAAATAACAATAATATTTTTTCTTTCATTTTACAAAATTCTAGAATCAAAAGTACATTTCATATTTATGAATTCTGAACCACACATTTTTCAACATTTTCAAATATAAAAGCACCACCATTGTCACTAACAATTTCAAGAGGAAGACCAAAGTGAGAAAATATATGCTCCTATAAGAAGCAAACAAACTATTTCTCCTTAAAATTATTTAATGGAACAATAGTAAGTATAAAAATGTGGCCAACATAAGAGGGTAGGAAAATGGAATTGATGAAGTAAAGTCCCCACTTAACAGAAGGAAAACATATTGCCATAGGATCTGGTGGCATGGTTGAAAATGTATGCTTGCCTCCTAATTATTTGTAGTAGTCACAAGTCTTGACAAATGTATAACCATCATGGAATTTGGGAGTTCAATAAAATCCATAAAGCAAGCATAAAATAAAAATAAAAAGCAATAAAACCCATGAGGCAAAAAGTTGTTTACAATGGAATTAGTAGTAAAACTTCCACTAGCATGGAAATGCAAATGAACACTCTCATGCAATTGCTAAAGGATAAATTTGGCTTAATATTTTGCAACATAGGTCCAGAGTAATATGCCATTAACATGCCTATGGAAGAAGCAATTATTCAACAAGACATACCTCTTTCTTTCTAGCCTTAACCTTCTACTTCATTGGTTTGGAAATTACAGGGATATTGTCGATTCCTTAAATAAAATAAAATAACATTATACCATGGATCAACATTTACATCAAAATCAATATGAGCATTTTCAAGCTAAAAAATGATAAGCAACCAATCCTCATCTCATTCTAGCAAAAGAGCTAAGTCACTATCTTTAAAATCCTTAACACTCATGATTTCAAAGTCAACCTCTTAAATTTTAGGTGGATAATTCACCATTTTTCTCTATAGAAATGTTTGGGACATGTACTTAATGGTAGGAAGAGGGACCTTGATAATTGTGCATTTCTAAGAACGAAATGTCTAAACTTTTCCAATCCAATGAGAAGGAATAAGGCATGTTTTTCAATTAAGTGATATTTAACCTTATTTTCATTTAAAACTACTCTTAAAAGTTACAAGTCTATCAAAACTTTTAGCCTCTAGTTTTTTTTTCCAAAGGGAAAAAACCCATAATTTTATTTCATGGAAACAAAATTACATTTTACATATGCTAAAAGAATTTAGTATGAGTAGCTATACAACTCAGAAATATATAGAAAAAACTAAGAAAGTTATTAAATAGGCATTACAATGGAGAAATTTAAGTGATATAAAAATCACATATCTTCCCTTTTTTTCCTTTCTTCTTCTAGATCGTTTGTCGGCCACTTGCAGAACAATCCATTGAGACCATTACCAAGTCTTGCACAAGAGAATTTGATGGAAGTTCTTTGTCTAATTCAGAACTTTCCAAAGCGTGACCTCTTTTTGTGCTTGCATTCCCGCTTCTTTGTGGGCCACAATTTACTGTGGATCTAGTTCTGATGAAAATGGTACCAAGGAGGTGTTTCCTAAGCATTTATCCTTTCTGGCCTAGGGAAC
Source organism: Pinus taeda (assembly GCA_000404065.3). NCBI lineage: Eukaryota > Viridiplantae > Streptophyta > Pinopsida > Pinales > Pinaceae > Pinus > Pinus taeda. The sequence goes on along the minus strand of APFE031028027.1, from coordinate 85,682 downwards.
AAATTAATCATTCTTTTGTCTAGGGACATTATGTGTTTTATTAATGTCAAGGGGCTAAAGTACCTTTTATGTGGAGATGTACTTGGTATTTTAACTACTAAAGTCACGTGTAATAAAGTGACTTTATGTCTAAAGTACTAAGTTCACTTTTTTATTATTAAAGTGACTTCTAAAAAGTCACTTTATGAGAGAAAACATGACCCTCGTACTAAAACATTAAAAGGTCCTATGAAGTCTTTTTAAAATAAGGGGACCACATATATGAGGGGTCAAGTGGGGAATTTATCCTAGCCATTGATCTAATGGCTTGAGATTAAATCTCAGCCATTAGATATTATGGATAGGGTTCCTATCTTATGGAGAAGATAAAAGGGAGGGAAAAGGAGAGTGAGGCTCATTCATTATCTCATTTGCATTTGAGAGAAGGAGAGCTTGGGAAGAAGAGAAGATATTTACAAAAGGAGCAAGTTATCTCACTAAAAATGGAAGTCACCTCCAGACTTGTGTTTCCTAATAGAAAGGCCAAGCACCAAAAATTTAGGAGTAACAACTCAAAAATTTATGGAGCGAAAATCTAGGAATGCATCCTGAAAATTTCGGGAGCATAAATCTAGGAGGGGATCCCAAAAATTTAGGAGGAAAAAATTATGAAGAAGTTAAGGCTTAGTTAGCAGAGGTTTTCAAGGATGAAGCTAGGTTGGAGTTTATGCTAGTTATCTAACTGAGTTAGGCGGAGATTTGTGGTGATTTCAAGATTGAGATTAGGCTGAAAATTTTGGGTGAGCAGGCCCAAAAAACACTAGGTTTCCAACAAGTTCTTCAAGGCCCTACCAATATTGTATTTAAGGTGTTTTGGGTGAGTGTTGAGGGTGTATTCTTTAGCTTAGAAAAAACATGTTTCCAAGCAAAGTATTGATTGTCGTATGACCCTATTTCCTATGCATTAAGATCTTACATGAAGTCCAAATTCATTGCTTGAGGAGAGCTCACTGTGTGAGAAGAAATATCAGTCCAAAACTCAGTGAAATGAGGAATTCAAAGGCATTCCTAAAGGTAAGAGATAAGTTAATCTTTCCTCTATTGTACTAATTTCCTTCATAAGAAAATAAAATCCTCTCATTGAAGGTTGGTTTTCCCCAAGATGCAGTGGTGTTTTTCCAGGGTCAATTTGACCAAAAATCATTGTGTCTAATTGCATGTGTGCATGTAATTTGTCTTTTTTATTAGTTGTGCTAATTAAATGGTAGAATAGTCCTAATGTTTTATGTAGATGCAATTATCAGTCTTGTATTTCATGATGTTTTTGGGCATTAAACCATGCAAACATAAAACTGGGTTGGGCTACAATCTATACACAAAATTTCAACATGGTATCAGAGCCAAACAGGGGTCACACCTGGAATTTTATCATAGTTGATACAAAGTCTAGAAAGCAATATTTTTGTCTTCTCAGTGAACATAAGACTTGAAACCTCATTCAAAAACTCAGATACTTGTTGGTTATGAGGGAGGAAGGTTCCTATTTCACATATTTTCTCCATTTGTTGGTTGGGAAGGTCATCGCAACAGGGTTGAGGGTAGAGGAAAGATTGATTGGGGCTGATAATTTTGGCCTTTTGAAGGAGAGATTGGTGCTTTTGTTTGAGGAGTTAGAGGTATGGGACATTATGGAGAGTCTTGTACAACTTCCTACAAAACATGTTCAGATGAATGAGTTCAACAAGAATAATGTAAAAGAAATAGGATCATCCTTAACACCATCAAAGATCATATATTCCCTCATGTGACAAGAATGAATTTTTCCTATGAGATGTGGGAGTCTCTTGTAACATTACACCAAAGTTCTAATGGGAACAGGAAGATGATGTTGAGGAAAAAGCTAAGAAACGCCAAGATGACCAAGACCTATAGTGTGACATCATACCTCACCATGATCTCATAGGTGAAGGATGAGTTGGCTTTCGTGGGAGAGGTTATCCCAAAGGACCAATTGGTTACGATTTATTTAAATGGGTTCACCGAGAAATGTGATGGATTCATACATGGTATTTGTGTCAGAGAGCACTTTCCATACTCAAGGATGATGTGGGATGATTTCATCTAAGAGGAGACTAGGAGGAGTGTCAAAGCGGGCAACAAGAGTGGTGGGGGAGCAGAGGAGAATTTTTCTTTAGTGGCGAAGGGAAAGAATAAGAAGGCCAAGAAGGTTTCTTATAGTGGAGAAAACCAAGAGAAGGGGAAGAAGGCGGAAAAGGAGAAGGACATGAGAAAAGTGAAATGATTTGCTTGTGGGAAGATGGGTCACTATGTAATTTAGTGTTCCAATAAGAAGAACAAGAAGAAACAGGAATTTGCAACTTCAGTTGAGATAGACGAGTTAAATTCTAGATTTGACATTGATTTTTTCTTATCAACAGAGGTGGATGAGTTTTGTGAGTTTAGCCACTCATGTTACATCTTCCCATGCATGGTTCATTAATAGTGGAGCATCCTGCCATATGAATAGAGTGAGGGATCACGTCTCAAGTCTCTCAGAGGAGGACATTGACTTGGAGGTTATGCTTAGGGATAACTCCAAGGTTAGAGCAATAGGATTGGGGACAATATCATCTCAGAGGAAGTCTTTACCTCCTTGTTGTGTTGTACAACAACCCCCTATGATTGGCGGTTCGAATGGCTATTAAATTTTACAATTAAGAGTAGATCCTTTAAAATATTTCATCGTGGTAATTCTTAACTGTGTCTGATTTATCGTATGTCAATTAGCATAATTCTATTCATTTCCATATTGGCTTTCAGCGACAATATCTCTGTATTATGGTTTGAAATTGTCTATGCAGATTTTCTTCGAGCCCATGAATCCAGAGAAGATGGGGAAGAAATCTAAGAAGCCCAAAGCAACTCCTGCAGCCAAAGAACCAGTACCGAGCAAGAAGGGACTAATATTAGATACAACATGCCTCGGTCTGGGAAATGCTAGCTGGGAAAGCATTTATAATTTGATAGAAGCAAAGGAGCCCGAAGAATTAGAAGAGGAAGCCACAACCGATTCAACCAACAAGTCAGAGGGAACCCTCAAATAATTGGCATGTTCATACCTTCACAGGATAGCAGCGTGGGCCAAAATTTTGCCATATATTGATGTGGTTAGATGGGTTGTTGAGAAAATCCCAACTTCAGATAGAACATTTTCCACAGTTGATGGGAGGATATTCGGCTCATTCAATCCTGAAGATCTCAAGTGAATGTACCATCTACCTCTGCCCGAGAAACTATATAATAAGGCATTCCTAGAAGCATTTGCAAAGGAAAACGACTTGGAGTTGGACCTGATTAAGTACTAGAGGAATTTCCCGGAGAAACATAAGCATGAGTCATCGAGTAAGTATTTTGTCGACTCATTGGCTTCTCCTTATTGCTATGCTGGAGCTATGATGTGTAGACTGTGGGGAAAACATGATTCTGCAAAATTCACTATAGATATGGTCCCCTTAATGGAAGTTGCGATTAATGGCTATGTTATGTATTGGGCAAATATTTTTTCTGATAAACTAGCCACTAAGATATTAGAGTACAGAAAGAATGCATATACAACTTCCAAGATCATTCCTCCTTTATACTACAGTGCATATATTCTGGATATTATTTGTTGGTACTCAGATGGAAGTGGACTTCCCAAGATCCGAATCCAATTCATATTTATCATAAGCAGTTGTGGAAGCCACACTATAAAAATCACCAGTACAAAATCTTCAATGGTTTTGTTTTACCTATATTTAATTCTATTTTCAGTAATCTTGCCCCTAGTATATCCCAAGAAGCAGCAATTGACCTGACAGTAGTAGGTAGCTAGTTTGGAGAGGAGAAATTTACCTATGTGAGGCTTTTTGGCAGTCTCACTAAACCCCATGTTCTCCCCCTATATGTTCCCGATAAATTGTTAGCACGGGAATTGGCATATCAAATAACAGTTGAAGGGACATCCAGGACCCTTAAAGATTCTAAGAAACATATGTGGCCCATATTCCCCCTACGATGCATAATTGCTCAAAGAAAAACAAATGATTGATCAACATGCAATTCATAAGCAACAAGAACTATCCCAAGCATTGAGCAAACTGTGATCATTAAATGAACAGTTGAGTAAATCAAAGGAAGAACAGATCGCTCAACTATCATTGCAAATAGAAAGATTCAAAGAATATCCCCAAGTGGGAGAATTCAAATCGGAGGCTCTGCAAATTACCAAGGCATTGTCTAAACAGTTGGGCCTATTATGCCATAACATCTCACTCGTTTTTCCCCTATGTGAAATTTCATCATCTATGGTTGATAAATCAGTTGATGCGAGACTAAATTTGGAAAAAGAAGATGAAAGATTAACAAATTTTCTCTCTTGGCAAGAAACCAAAGAAGGAAAGGTTACTAATCTTCCACAAATTTTGGAATCGCATAAAGAAATCCTATTCACTAAATGGAAATCCCAACTAATGAAAGCAAAAATAGCAACATCAAGGTGCAGATCGGCAACAAGTAATCTGGTTGAACTGATTAATGATACTCTTTATTTATCAAATTTAATTACAAAATGTTCCCCAGGGAAACTCCCATCAGTAAAAGCATTAGAACAGACATGGAAACAGGAGCTAGAGCAGAGGGAAATATTAATCGTAGGAATTCAAACTTTAACATGGGAAACCTTTTGGTTTTTCCTTGTTAAACCATATAGTCAGCGGACAGTGATGAAATGCCTCACCGATGCAATCAGCCATATGATTCCCGAACTTACCGATGCCACATATACTGCTCAGTTACACTCAAACATGAGTCATCCTCCAGAACTTCAACCAATGCTTTCCATTTGTCAGCTCAAGTCACCAGAAGATTAGCTAAGATAGTGAACCATTCTAACTTATTGCAACATGCCTATTTCGAGAAGATTTTTACATTTTTTGTGATTTGGTTATACCAGCACATAGCATTTTTATTTCATAGTTTCTTAGTTTAATTAGTATTTATAGACCCTTTCATGTTTTTAGAAATGGTCCTCAAATTTTTGTATTAAGACTTGGATCGGAAGTTGCACTATTGTGCTTCTAATATATTTATTTTTATAAAAAAATGGACCTGAATTATGAGTTTTAATGAAAAATACTTTTATATGATATGCATTATTGCTTCTTGTAAAATTATTTCCAAGTTGAAAGGCGGGATCTGAATGCGATTCATATCGGAGGAGACTCAAATACATATGGTACTACTATCTATGTTTTTGCTTCATGCTTTTATGTAAACCAACATTTATTTGTTTTGCTATTATTGATATATGTATATTCTTTCACAACAATTTTTTGACTTATCACTATTGAATGTTTAAGAGTTGTTATTTTTCATACATATGTATGTCAATGATATATAAAGAATAGTGTGATAACGTTTTAATTATTACTTTGTTCAACTACTTGAACAAAGTGATTATCATATGAATAAATATTTTTGTTTATAAGTAGAGTCATCTATATGCCTACTTGTGAATAAGAATCATCAAAAATTGCACTAAGAGAAAAACTTCCAGGGATAGATTAGTTATTTATATTGTTGCATTTTAGAATAAACCATCCATCATTCCCATTAGATATTAGAAAATCAATCACTTATCCATCCCATTTATAAATCATTGGGAAACTGGTCCCATTATATCCAGTCAGAGCCACCACACCAAACCGAAAAGGAGTTGCCTTTAAGGTCCGAATCGGGTGGTTTTCCCCCATGTTGATGAAACGATTTTTGAGGCATCAACACTCCCCTAAAGGTGACGGGTGTTCTTTATGTTCTGAGGCTAAAGAAGAGCTTGATATCAATGTCTAGCTTGGAGGATAGGGGTTATGAGGTGTTATTTTGGAAGGGACAAGTATTCATATAACCCAAAGGATCTAGTATCGAGTATGCTCGTGTGATTGGAGCCCATAGTGGGATACTATACAAGTTTATGTTTCATCCTATTAGAGCATTGGTAGCACATACAAACAATAGTGAGTTTTGTGAGCTATTGCAAATGAGGATGGCCCACTTGCACCATGGAGCTTTCAGGGTGCTGAGGGAGATGGTTACAAGATTATCGGAGTTTGACATTGATCATCATGATGTGTACAATGGGTGTTCTTTAGGAAAGTAGACCAAGTCACCTTTCACGAGTAGTGACAACAGAGTTGCATGTATCCTTGACTTGGTACACTCTGATGTGTGTGGTCATATATCTCATGTGTCACTGAGTGGATGTGAGAACTATGTGACCTTCATTGATGACCACTCTAGGAAGACCTAGGTTTTCTTTCTGAAGACCTAGGTTTTCTTTCTAAATACCAAGGATGAGGTCTTCAAGAGGTTCCAAGAGTTTAAGGCTCTTGTGGAGAACAAAATAGAGAGGAAGATCAAGGTGTTGAGATCAGATAATCAGTGCGAGTATACCTCCATCGAGATGGATTTTTGTAGGAATGCGGACATCAAGAGGGAGTACAGGGCCATAGTAGGAGTAACTAGATCTACGTTACATGACTAGAGATTACCTTTCTTCTTGTGGGCTGAGGCATGTAACACTACAGTGTATTTGCAAAATAGGAGCCCACGCAGTGTCTTGGGGAGGAAGACTCCTAAGGAGGTGTTTACGGCAAGAAGCTAGAGGTTGGGCACATCAAGATATTTAGGTGCCTTACATATTCACACATTCCTAAGGAGAAGGGGACGAAGTTGGAACCCACTATAGAGAAGGGTATCCTGGTGGGTTGCAATGAGACCAGTAGGGAAGTGAGAGTTGAGGATGAGAGGGCCTTAAGGAGGTCTTAGGAGGTTAATCAGGTAGAGAAACATGCTCCTCAGTAGGCGGCCACACCATAGGTTTTAGGTGCATCAGGTGGTACATCATGATCAAGAAGGTCTTCTACTTCAACAGTGATAGGGTCTCAAAATCCAGTATCACCAAGTACATGATCATTAGTTGTAGGATCTCAAATTCCAGGATCTCCATTGATTGTAGAAGATCCTTCCTCATCGGTAGGTGAGGCTACAATTGAGGATTTCCCCATAACACCAAAGGAGGCTACTACAGGGAAGAGGAAACCAAGATGGCTTCGTGATACCCTGAAGGAGGCTCAGGTGGTTGTGGGGAAACCCAAGTGGTCATTGATGGAGGGAAGACCACCAGAGAGGTTGGGTGGCTTTGTGGAAGATGTTGTAGAGATAGAGCCAACTAGTTTTCAAGAGGCCACTAGTCAGCATATCTGGAGGGATGCCATTGTAGAGGAGTATGCCACCATCATGAAGAATTATGTCTGGGAGATAGTGTCCTGACCTAAGGGGAAGTTAGTGGTGACTTCCAGGTGGCTCTATAAGATCAAACATGATGCATATGGAAACGTGGAGAATTTCAAAGCTTTTTTTGTGGTGCAGGGGTTCTCATAGGTATAGGGAGTTGACTATGAGGAGATCTTCACATTGGTTTCTTGTTATACTCCCTTTAGAGAAGTCATATCTATAACAGTTGAGTTGGGTTGGAGGATTCACCAAATGGATGTGAAAAACTCTTTCTCAATGACGTTATACAATAGGTGTGCATTGAGTAGCCACATGGCTTTGAGGTGCATGGGAGGGGGCCTCATGTGTCTAGGATTAAGAAATCCTTGTATGAACTAAAGTAGGTGTCAAGGGCATGGTACAAGAGGATAGATGCCTACTTGCAGCAGATGGGTTTCCAGAAGAGTGATGCAGATTCAAAACTATACTTCATCATGGTGGGTGACAATCCACTCATTCTGGTTATGTATGTGGATGATTTTCTTATTAGAGGAGAGGACAAGCTCATCCAACACTATAAGAGAGATCTTACTTCAGAGTTTGATTTGATTGATATAAGACTAATGCATTACTTTTTGGGTTTGAGGTTTAGCGAAAGGATGGGCATAACTTCATTAGCCAAGAAAGGTATGCAAGTGATATCTTGAGGAGATTTTGTATGGAGGGTTTTAGGCCTATGGCTACTCCTATGATCACCAACTGGAAGAAGCTACATGATTCAAATTCTAAGTTAGTGAACCCCACCTTGTATCATCATTTGATCGATTCCTTGATGTATCTAGTCAACATTAGACCAAATATCTATTTCACAATCAACACATTGAGTCAATTTATGATGGGGCCCAGGAGAGTGCATTGGGTGGTTGTAAAAAATATGTTGAGGTACCTATAGGGAACAATGGATTATGGTCTGGACTATGTCAAGGGAGATGGAGTCAGATTGATTATTTGCATGGACTCATATTGGGCTGGCAATGTTAGTGATAGGAAGAGTACTTATGGGTGTTCTTTCTCGTTAGGATCAACAGTTGTGTCTTGGTTTAGCAGAAACAAAAGTCAGTGGCATTGAGAAGTTCAGAGGCAGAGTATATGGACACTAGTTAGGCAAGTTGTGAGGTATTGTGGTTTCACAAGATGTTATTTGGTTTATTTATTCAAAGGTTGAGACCAACTACGATATACTATGATAATCAAATTTGTATTAAACTCCCTGATAATCCAATATTTCATGACCGGTCAAAGCATATTGGGATCAAATATCACTTCATTGGAGACCGGGTTCAGAAGGGAGCATTGAAGCTTGAGTATATATCCACTGATGAACAGGCAACAAACATTCTCACCAAGTCATTTCCAACCAGAAAGCATGTATTCTTTAGAGAAAGGATGAGAGTGGTGAGAAACACCTTCCTCAATAAGAGGGAGTGTGAAAATGGTACCAAGGAGGTGCTTCCTAGGAATTTATCCTTTTTGGCCTAGGAAACACATTAATCATCCTTTTTTCTAGGAACATTATGTGTTTTATTAATGTCAAGGGGCTAAAGCACATTTTATGTGGAGATGTACTTGGTATTTTAATTATTAAAGTCACATGTGTAATAAAATGACTTTATGTGTAAAGTACTAAGATCATTTTTTTATTATTAAAGTGACTATAATATTTTAAAAGTCACTTTATGAGAGAAAAAGTGACCATGGCACTAAAACATTAAAAGGTACTAGGAAGTCTTTTAAAAGTAGGGGACCACATGTATGAGGGATCAAGTGGGGGATTGATCCTAGTCATTGATCTAATTGCTTAAGATTAAATCTCAACCATTAGATCTTAGGGATAGGGTTCCTATCTTATGGAGAAGGCAAAAGGGAGGGAAAAGGAGAATGATGCTCATTCATTATCTCATGTGCATTTGAGAGGAGGACAACTTGGGGAGGAGAGAAAAGATTTACAGAATAAGTTATCTCACAACAAAAGAAAGTCATCTCCAGACTTGCATGTGCCAAGAGAGAGGCCAAGCAATGAAAATTTAGGAGCAGTAACTCGAAAATGTCAGGAGCAAAAATATAGGAGTGCAACCCAAAAATTTTGAGCGCATAAATATAGAGGGGGAGCCCAAAAATTTAGGAGGTAGAAATTAAGGAGAAGCTAAGGTTGAGTTAGCAGAGGTTTTCAGGTTGAATCTAGGCTAAATTTTATGTTGGTTATTTGATCTATTTAGGCTAAGTTTTGTGGTGATTTCAAGGCTAAAATTAGGCTAAAAATTTTGGGTGAGTAGGCCCACAAAACACTAGGCTTCCAACAAGTTCTTCAAGGCCCTATTAACATTGCATTTAAGGTGTTTTGGGTTAGTGTTGAGGGTGTATTCTTCAGCTTAGAAAAACATGTTTCCAGGAAGAGTATTATTTTTCCTGTGACCCTATTTCCTATCTATTAAGATCTTATATGAAGCCTAAATTAATTTCTTGAGGAGAGTTGACTGTGTGAGAAGAAATATCAATCCAGAACTCAGTGAAAAGAGGACTTGAGAGGAATTCCTAAAGGGAAGAGATAAGTTAATCTTTCCTCTATTGTACTAATTTCATTTAGAAGCAAATAAAATCCTCCCATTGAAGGTTGGTTTTCCCCAAGAGGTAGTGGGGTTTCTCAAGGGTCAATTTGACCAAAAATCATTGTGTCTAATTGCATGTGTGCATATCATTTGTCTTTTTTATTAGTTGTGCTAATTAAACGGTAGAATAGTCCTAATGTTTTATGTAAATGCAATTACTAGTTTTGTATTTCATGACGGGCTTGGTAATTAAACCATGCAAAACATAAAACTGGGTTGGGCTACAATCTAGACACAAAATTTCAACAGGTTACTGTGTTGTTTTTTATTATGTCCCATTCTATTTTTTGTTGGTATTCCTTCCATGAGTTTGAGTGCTCCCTTCTTCTTGATTTGGTGATTTTCTATAATTTCTTCTTCTTCCTACTCCATGGATAAGGGTTCAAAAGGCTACCGTCCTTTAGTTTTATGATCCTACACCTTTTTTCTTTTTAAGTTGTTTTTTTGCCTAGGAACATGTGTCATGCATATGTCTTGTTTGGTAACATACACATAACCTCAAGGCCTTGTTTTCATAATCCAATAGTTGGGTCTACTAGAAGGTTTTACGTTTCAGTTGTATGCAATCTAGGAAACCTTTTCTTAAGTATATTTCCACATTGATTCTAGAAAAAGTAAAAATTCCTTTCTCCATTCTTTCAGAGTCCATGTTTTTAAAAGACCCCAATGTGTTTCCAATGTCCTCAAGAAACTTGTGGGACCATAAAGTAAGATGGATATTTGGCAGCCTCACCCAAACTGGCATTATTAATACCACCATTTTCGTGGAATCGAAATTTGGAAACCAAGGAGTGATGAAGAGCCTTGCACTTCCCCAAAACTAGGACCCTTCTTTCATAAATATCTCCTTGTCTTCATGGGTATCGAATTGGACATTAAAAATTTCCTTAGAGAAAATATATATATCATAATTGTCAATCCATGTTGAGGAAACCCAATGGTGCAAAGCATTTGACCTGAGCCAAAAACCATTGAATCTAAAGATCAATACCCTAGATTAAAGAACATAAAAGAGTTGGTTTACCTCTATTTGATTTATCTCCATGGTCACCACTTGTTGTTGTTTTTCAACTATATACGACCCTAGATTATATCGTGGCAAGTCTATTATATTAGAGCGCTAACCTCAAGCCACATCCTTGTAGGAATTTGGGCCTCCATGGGTATTGGATTTCGAAGCACCCCCTCGTACTCTGAAATTAAAAACAATAATGAAATTTCTTGAAATGTTATAGTCTTGCAACTAGAGTTGATCCTAAAGTCTTTTCCCTTCTTGGAGGAGTCGTTGTATGTTTGTAGGGAAGCCCAATCTTTCCTTAATTCACTGCTTTAGATTAACCACTTAATCCATGACTAGTACCCAAGGGAGGATGGATTTCCCACTTATGGTTAGGGTTTTAATAAAAATATGGAAATCCATCCCCTGTTTTGGTACTTACAACACTCCATCCAACTCAAATTTGTGGAGGTTTAAGGTTTTTGCAAGTGTAGCCATACTTTTTTTATGGCTGGAAAGGGAGAATAACCCTGGATTTGGGTCATCAAGCCTAGATATTGCGATGAGTTCAACCTGATCCCAGTTTATGGAATGCAAGGACATAAGAAAACCTCGAGGCTGAACGAGAAATGTTCTTTGTGAGAAATCTTCCACAAAGAGTGGCCACCCTTATAACAGAGCGAGGCCCTCAAGAGTACAATTTGAATGAAAGTTTAATGTATCATGGGGGCTTCCAAAAGTCAACACCCCATGTCTTGTTGTTCTTCTAACTATAATCGATGAGAGAGAATGAGACATTATGGGTGACTATTACCCTACCACTCTCGCAGCCACATAGATTTGTTGCCAAAAGAAGTCCTGGGTGATGCAATATGGTCCTTCCTCAAACAATTGTAGTTGACAACTACCTGGTTAAACCATTTGTCCAAGACCAACACTCAACGTGAAATTGTAGGTGCTCCCTCCATTCGAAATCCTAGTGTAGAAAGTAAGCTCCATTTTTTTCATTCTCTACCTTTAAGCCTCGAGTTGCATAAGTATGGTTTAAATAATTGGTTTTGTACATTCATATATATCTAAAAATATATAGAAAAATAAGGTTTAGATAAAGAAAGGGTTGAAGAACACTCTTTTTTTTTATGACTTGAAAGCTTCTTGGGCACTTTGATCCCAATATAAAAATACATCCTTTCTCGGCAACAAATGTATGGACATAAGCTTGATAATCTCAGCAAAATTTGATACAAACTCACAAACAAAATTAATCTTATTTTTCTCAAATAAAAAAGTTATATCTTTCTAACTCGCTTCTATTTGATGATATAATATTTTATTTTATAAAATATTTCAAGTTGTTGTGGTCAATTATTTCCAATAATTTTGCTCCAAGAAGGTATTTATTCCGTTTTTATTTGATTGTTGACATTTCCTTGTCATGTGTTGATATTGCTTGCTCTTTTGCGTTTAATATTTGAATTTCTAAGGAAATGGGATGATTCTCTTACATAACCACAAATCCTATTCCTCGCCCCAAAGGATCACATTCAATAAAAAATGGCTTCATGAAATTCATAGTTGTCAATACAAGAGTGGAAATCATCTAATGTTTCCATCCTCCAAAAATAAGTTTATGCTCCATCATTTCACCTAAATATTGTTTCCTTTAATAGGGTTGTTAGTGGAGAAACAATCTCTACATAGCTTCCTGTAAATATTTTTACTTGGCCACACCAAACCTTCACATGGCTAGATATTTTTGGTGTCTCCTCCAAACTATTATGAGTAAGGTCTTTGAATACACATAATAACATGATGGTTTTAAGGCTAGGTCAATTGATGATTCCAAATAATATCTTTGAATTCACTTTGGCTCCTTTTATATGTAACCTATGAATTCCATTTCTTCCTTTCCAAATTTGTTGCATTTTGATTGTTTTCATAGAACTTATTATTTTTTAATAGTTTCAACACTACCTCTACATGCTTTGAGTGCAAACTCCATTTGTCACAATATTGTAAGATATCATCAAAGAAGACTAGTACAAACTTCCTTAGGTGTGTATTGAATGTCATGCATCATGCCTTGGAAGGTGATAATCACATTAGATAGTCCAAATATATGACACAATTCATACAAGCCTTCATGAGTACGGGGAGTTGTTTCAGTAATGTCCTCCTCTCATACCCTTATTTGGTAATAACCAAATTTCAAATAAACCTTGTAGAAATACTTAATACCATAAAGCTCATCCAATAGTTCAACCAAAAATAGAATGAGAACTTATTGTTAATGATACTTTCATTTAATCCTCTATAGTTGATACAAAGTATGTAGGACCCAACAAACTAGATACAACTTTGGTGACGATTCTAGCTTATTTTGTTCTAATTCATGTAGTTGAGCTAACATTTTCCCCCCAAGATTGGTGCATGGGTTGAGTTCCAACTAATTTTGTTTCTACCATGACATATTTTATTCTAATATGAACAAGGTCAATTGTTTTCTATTCACAGAAATTCCCATTTCTTTCTTTGAGGAGTATTCCCTTTTAAATAGCGTTCCAGTAAGTAGGATTTGTCATATTACTATAAGGATGAAAGAGATGTTGAATATTTTTATGGAAATTACTACTACAGATGATCTGCAGCTTCAACCAATATCCATAGAGCGAAAGCATTGCAATGTTGAATTATTCTTTGAATCCTTATTGGTATTTCTAAATTTGGATGTAGGAACTCATTGTATCGCTTAGAAAATATGTTTTTGTTTGTGTTTACTGGATTAATGCACGTTTGAGGGTGGCAACAACAAGGTTGGTGTGACAACTATTGTTCTGAGAAGGGGAAACTATATTAATTAGTAGATAATTTTTCAATTATGTTATATTTACTCCTCCCTCTCTTTTTTTTCTTTTTGGGTTGGGTTGTGGGGGGGGGGGGGGGTGTGTGGTTATAAATGAAAAATTAAAAGTGAAAGAATAATGGGGCAAAGTGAAATTGTATTTATAAAGATCTAAAACGTATCAAATGCAAGTGCAGCTTAATATGGATGCTTTTTTAGATATTATAACATACTATAGGATCGAAGAAACTCTGTCATTGGGGTTATGAGATATGCACATGTAGATTGTTGTTTAACAGTTCATGGGAGATCTGAGATTTTGAAGTTCAAGAACATAGCTTTTTGATGATTACTAGACATGTATTTCAAGTGCTAATGGTGTCCAATGATGTTGGGTGTAACCACTCCTCCCACATTTACCCAATTTCACTAGCTTGCCAGGGTAAACATGAGACGAGTGTCACTATGACAAGACCCGACCTCTAAGTTCCTGTTAAGGAAGTGGGTCCTATAAACTAAATAGAAATGACAACATACAGGGACTAAAAATCACTCAGGAGTTGAACAACCACTCTAGGTGATCAATTCCTAAGTTGTAACCTTGATTCTCTGACCTAGCACCCCAATTGCACGCATAAAAAGGCAAGGATGTGGTTATAGGACTCCAATTTCATGCGCAAGATTCCTTCCATGTGGTTATGGCCTAAATCCTTAAGATATGAACATGCGATCCCGAGATCTATGCCACCTTTTCAAGTCAGCCTCTAGATCACAGCCCAAAATTGCCTGAAACTTTCTCGAATCAAATTTTTACATGATTACAATGCTAAACATTAAAATTTTAAGTCAGACCATGACCTAGACTACCTAGAACATGTTAGAAATTCCGTTAAACATATAGTTAACATGTAATCTACAAGTCATGAATGCATATTTGATCATAAATTGATAGTATTCATCTTAAAATCAACAATAAGGCTCTAAGCCCTCTCTATATAGCTGCAATAACACTTGTTAGTCCATGCATTCATCAACCATTCAATTACCTATCAAAACATGTCAAGATCCATAGATAGAATACATCATATAATCAACATATAACCAACATAGAAACCATGGAAAACCAATTGTAATATCACAAACATAATCCCTACAAATGGTCATATATCACAATAGGAAATATCTTTTATTAACATATGAAAATGCCAACCAAGTCAAGGACTTCCACGTACCACTCCATCATAGATTGGGATGAACCAAATATTTCTTTCAGCCAATCACCCTTGCACCATATTCCAAGCATGATTGTGGGATATCATGGAATAAACAAAATCAGGGCTTCGAGAGGCCAAACCACCTCAACCCTCAACCACAAAGATTACACCTCTACGGTATGAAAATCACTAACATTAACCAGATCGATCTCTACCCATGTTGTCTAGGGCTCTATGAACTAGTAACTCAACCCATGGCCTTCCAGGACTCCAGAGCATTTGTTCAAACCGTGGCTCCAAGGACTAGTAACTCAACCCACCAAGGGCTCTAGAGTGTTTGTCCCAACCAACGTCTCCAAGAATTAGTAACTCAACCCAAGTTGTTCCAAGGCTTCCAAAGTGTTTGTTCCAACCCACACCATAAGGAACATGAGCACCATTCGAAAAAACAAGTGGAAAAACCCACACCATCATGGCTATCCATGAAATGGCAAGGCAAAGCTAAAAGCTCTATCACTCCAAGAAAATCTCCATGCTAATGAAAATGCGTAACCAAAGAATCACATGCATATACCATGCATTCATAAATCAACAAGGAAATCACACATGCAACCTATTACCTACAAAGAAATCTAGTTGTAGCTACTGATGTAACACCCTCCTCCCACATTTACCCAAGTTAATCGGTCCACTGGGGTAAACATGTGACAAGAGGCTACCACAATCTTATTCAACCTCCTAGGTCACCTTAAGGAAGTGGAATTGATGCAACACAACCAATCTGACCTTTTGCACATACCACAGAACCTACAGGAGCCAACCAACCCTTCCAGGTGATCAACCCCTATAAAAACTTGACACTTCACTGCGTTAGAGCCTCGGTTGCTCCCATGACATGGGCATGCATGCGACTGGCCCCTCTAGTTGTTGTCATAGCATGGGCATGCAAGCGAATAGTGTCTTTTTCAACTATTTCCGAGTCTGTGAGCCTAAATTCTGTGCCACTTTTCAAGGCCAGGACTCAGGCCACTACCTAGAACACCATGAAACTTTTAGGAATGAAAAGTAACATCGAAAAAATGATTAAAATACAAATTCTTGAACAAAGACTTGACTGGACCCCTATTATCCATGACAAGGATTTCATCAAACATGTCACAAATATGCATTCTATAGGTCATAACAACAAATTTGAGCATAGGGGTCTCACACTTATCTGAGAATCACTATGAAGCATTGATGCCTTATCACATTAGTTGCATTAACATATATTAGGGCATATATTCATTGTACATTCATTTACAAATCAAAACATGATGAGAGCCATACATCATCACTGTCATAAAACATGCTCATAACCAACATATAACCAACAGAAATATCAAGGATACATCAATCATAAATGTTTCATATGAACTAGTACATTTTCTCATAAAATACCAAGGAGAAATAGTTCTCATTAATGAATGCAAAAGACAAATCGCTATGGGACTACCACATTCCACCCGACCATAGATTCGTTGAGCCAAGTCTCTCTTCATCCAATCACCCCCATGCCATATTCCAAGCATGAATGTGGGATTTATCACCAAAATCAACTAGATATTATTGAGGCTACACCACCTCACCCTCAACAATAGAACCAGGCTTTACTGCAATCCCCACTGTATCACTAGGCCATAAACAATAAACATACAATACCATGCTTTACCACAAACCTCACTGGATCATTAGGCCAAAAAAAGCATGAATTCCACTATATCTCTCCACCTATACCATGAGGAATTTGTCTGTCCCAACCTATCATATTTACCATGTATCCTTCCATTACCGGTCAAGGGATTTCTAGGCCTACGAGGTCTCCACCCTCTAGGATTTATTGTGTCTCAGGATTCCTAGGCCCAATCAAGGGTACTCACCACTGATCTTTACCATGTATCTTTCCATTACTGTCCAAGGGATTCCTAGGCTTAATCGAGGTGTTCACATTCAGGTTTTATTGTGTATCCCATCCAGGGATTCCTAGGCCTTGTGAATAATCTTGAGACCACCCCATTCAGCTTCGAGTACATCTGATAATCCAGCTCAACCACATACAAAAGAATCAAACAAACCATGGTTATCCAAAAATGGAAAGGCTAGGCTGAAAAACATTGTTAAACCTGGCAAAACCCATGCTAAAGACAAAAAGAGAACCAAGGACACACATGCAAACCATGCATGCCAAAACTAGCAAGGAAATCATACATGCAAATCGATACCTACAAATAATCTCGTTGTAGATGATAGATCTTTCTCTTCCATGTTTGATCTTTTCTTCCTCTTGCCTTTTTTTCCTTTCTTGATCCAATTCTAGAGTGCTCCAAGAAAACTCTAAGTGTCCAAGAGTGTGCGAGAGAGAGAATAGAGAGAGAGCTCCAAAACTAAACCGAGCAAAAATCCATGAACTAATCTCGATAAGCCTTTCTATTTTCTTCAATTTCCATTATTTTCCTTCATTCTCCTCCTCACATGCACCCTGTGACCTTTCACCTTCCTTTTCTCCTATTTTCCATTATTTTCATAAATAAAATGCCAATTAATGACATGTGTCTTTCCAAAGCCTTTGCCAGTTTCATTAGCCATAATAACTAAAATGAACACCCACACTAGGATGTTTTTCCCAACATTTAGCTTGGAATAAGTGTCCCATGATCGTGGTTATTATTTTTCCTCTATTGACTTTTATTACATGGAATTTTCACTAGGGTTGTTACAGAACCCTCCTCCTTGGGGGAACATCGTCCTCAGTGTTCATTGATACCTACAACCATCATGATTACTGAAATCAAAACATACTACCTATGGAGCTTTATAACTTAGCTTGATGCAATATTTACAATGATCAGCCTATTGAGAAGAAAACCAACATGATAACATAACTACGTGATAACCATAATGACATGAAACCCATACGATTTATTGGAGCTTTATAACACAACTGATGGTGCTATTTACATCCATATACATATGTACATATACCAAAACATCATACTAAAGCATATACCAAAAAAATTCGCTCGACCAGCGAATAGAGAAGGATACATAGCCTGAATTCGATCAACCATCTCTCATGTAGCTTCATCAAGCCCAAAATTCTTCCACTGCACTTTAACATAATCGATTGCTTGGTTCTGAAGCATGAGTGTCTTTCTCTGCAATATACATTGTGGTTCTTGCTAGAATTCTCCTTCTAGATCCACCTGCAATATAGACTAGTCAATCACATGATTAGCATCTTTAACATACTTCTTAAGCAATGACACATGGAAAACATCATGGAATTTCACTATCAGAGAAAGTGCAACTCGGTAGGCTACTAGTATGATCCTTTCAAGTATCTTGAAAGGTCCAAAAAATCGAGGTGCCATCTTGGCACATGATCCAATCCTCAAAGAGATTTTCTTTGGCTTGATGCACAAGTACACTTGTTCTCCAACTTGAAACTCCTTAAACAACCCATTTTAATATGCATAGATTTTATTTTTGTCCTTTGATGCCTTTTGATTCTTCTTTATTACCTGCATTTCCTATTCCATTTATGCTAACATGTCTGGTCCAATCAATACCTTGTTCACTAGGTCACTCCAATTGATGGGAGTATTAAAACTTCGCTCATAGAGTGCCTCAAATGAACTCATCCTCAAAGACTCTTGGTAACCATTATTATAAGTGAACTTGACCAACGGAAGATACTCCTCCCATCTCCTCTATTGATGCATCACATACATCCTCAACATATCCTCCAATATCCTGTTGACCCTCTCTATTTTTCCATCTATATGTGGATGATAAGTTGTGTTGAAGTCCAACTCTGTACCCAAACTTGCAAAAAACTCCTTCCAAAACTTGGAAGTGAACTTATCATCCTTTTCTGACATAATCCTCTTCGGAACACCATGCAATCTGACCACATCTCTGATGAATACCTATGCTACCTCACTGGCTAAATAAGTGGACTTCACTGGAATGAAGTGCGGTGCCTTTGTAAACCTGTCCACCACAACCATGACAGAATCATGTTGTCTAGGTGTCCTCAGCAAACTTGTAATGAAATCCATAGGAATGACCTCCCATTTCCACTATGGAATCAGAATCATCTGTAACCGTCCACATGGATGCTTACGCTCTGCCTTCACCTGATGGTAGTCCAAACATCTAGCCAAAAACTCTACCACATAATTTTTCAGGTCTGTCCAATAATATAACTTCTTCACTGTGGTCAACGTCTTCTGATATATTGGGTGTCCTCAATACAGTTTTTCATTAAACTCCCTCAAGATAATCTTCTTGAGCTCACTATTGTGTGGCACATATATCTTGTCCCTAAACTAATCAATCCATTTACTAAGAGATGATAGTCCACATCCTATCCACCTATACCACTACCTGTACTTGTACCTATGCTCTGTTTTAACTTGTGCTTGGTCTCCATGTACCTATTATCTTGCTGACTTGCCTGTAAGATCTGATCCTTTAGATCTGTCCCAATAAAACTCATAGTTTCTATGTCATTTACCTGTACTCGCTTGCTAAGAGCATCTGCAACCTTGTTCTCTTCACCCTTGATGTAACTGATCTCAAAATCAAGCTCTTAACCCACTATGATCACTCATCAATATAAACCTCCTGCCAAAAAGATAATTCCTCCACATCTTCAATGCATGAATGTTTGTTGCTAACTCAAGATCATGAGTCAGATAGTTATGCATGTGCTCATTTAGTTTATGTGACTCGTAGCACACTACCTATCCCTCCTGCATAAGGACTTGTTGATGGTGTTGGACCCGCCAACATTCAGGGGATCTCTCCAGTATGAATTCCCAACTAAACCTCACACCATTTGGTGTAAGAGTACCATCCAGTATGATGGACTGGTTTCCATTATCTTAAAGATTTTCCTTAGCTCTTACTTGTCAACATATGAAAGTGGTTTTCTTAGTCTTCGAATAGAGAGGTTCACGTTCATGGTGAGTGCTTAGTTTCGCTTGTGACAAGGTTTTTTCACTATAGAGGGAGAGGGTGAGAGTGAGTCTCAAGTCGAAATAGAATAGTCCCAACTCTGTTAGAGACACACAACACAGTAGGACATGCGTAGCTTCCGACGGAGTAGTCCACACAGATGGAGAAGTCACAAACACAAGGTGAATAGATAGCACATGCAACACCCAGCGAAATAGTCCACACGAGTTCGACGATCGTTATAGAAATTTTATGAGAATGATTATGTTGAGTATCCAATGGAATAGTCCACACAGGCGGGACAACATTAACAACTGATACAACACATTTCCAATAGCATATGTACTAAAACAACCGAAAAAGTTCAATTGTCTTAATACAGGTTAAAGCAACATGCAATACAAGTGTCCAAACAATAGCCTTACAAATGAATACAATACATGTGTGAAAACGTTTTGGCCTGTTAACAGGCTTCTAAATTAAGCAAAAGTTCCAAGACACATACATACACCATTACATCACTAACCTCGATAGCGGGGTGTTGGAGCCACTTTTCACTCCTCAAATAAAAGACTACAGACTCTCAAGGCTATGTGGGAGGAGCTAAGGTGAAAAGTATTTTGCATGTACAAATGAGGGGTATATATAACCAAGGGTGAAACTGGCCCTTGTGATTGTTCGACTTCCCTCATGACTATTTGAATTACATGACTCTTCAAATTTACTTGGCTCTTTAAATTTACATGTGGGTCTCTTGGACTTCCATGTTACATTACATTGATTACAACAGTATGGCCCACAGTAGTGATGTGGTCAAGATTACTCATGACATGACTCGACATGATAGTGTTGGTATGTTCATGCTGATGGTGGTGTCCATGTCGAGCTGTAGTGCTTCTGAGTGATAAGTGTGCTCTTGGTGTATCACAACATCACATGGAAAGGTGTGTGGAGTCTTCGATGGTCTTGGTGTTCGCTTGATGTTGGATGTGCATGTATCCAATTCATTGGTACTTGGCATGCTTCATGTGTTTATCCATTCGCGAACAAGTCTCCTAGCATGCGCTCCTTGTTCATCCCATTCATCATTGCACCATGTCTCATCCATGTACCTATATCTACAATCACTCATGACGAGATGACATCAAATCCAGGATTCTCCTAGTCTACCATGATGCATCATCTTTCTTTTTCAAGTGCAGGTGACCGGGAGAGAGGATAAGGCTTTGAAACTGCGTAGAGCACGTTTCAGTCCGACATGCAAGTTCCAGAGCACTATCAAGGAAAATTTCGCATAGCTCATTGGGAGGCTGAGATGAGTAGTCTAGAATAACAATGACCATATGCGGGATCTGGCTTGGCTAGAAAGGTAGAACTACACAATTTTTTCGGGGAGCCAATGTGGGCAGCAAGGAGGACACTGGTAGTGAAAATTGCACAGATTCTTCGCGGAGGCTAGCAACGGGATGCAGGATCTTACTGGCCAAAATTGTGGAGAATTGGGAGGTTGTCCTGTAGGACATGTTTGTGTAGTTTTTGGGCTGAGATGGGTGTCAGGCAGTTGGAGGACAGTCCATAAAAATTGCATAGTTTTCAGGAGGAGCAGCAAGCCGGCTGACAAGGGGATTGGATGACAGAACTGCGCAAATTTTGGAGATAGTGTAGTGACAGGAACCAGGTGCCTATCCTTCATGTCTGTGCAATTTCTTCAGTTAGTGGAGGCGGGCATGCTGGAAACTTCTGCACAATTTTTTGGAATGAAGCCTAGGGTCACTGCCTAGTCAAACTCTTCAGTTGACCAACGAGAAGCTTGATAGATTGGTTTGTGGGCAGTGCATATTGAGATGGCTTTTTGGAAAACTTCTATGTTGTTCTGGGTGACAGTCAGTCGGGTTGATTCCAGGATTGCATAGTGTAGACTACCTAAGAGGTAGCCTCAA
This sequence comes from Pinus taeda, assembly GCA_000404065.3. NCBI lineage: Eukaryota > Viridiplantae > Streptophyta > Pinopsida > Pinales > Pinaceae > Pinus > Pinus taeda. Next base: position 63,732 of record APFE031028027.1, on the reverse strand, counting down.
GCTTTGCGCAATTCTGGGAAGCAATGCATGATCACAAAGGGTTGAGACTGCGCAGTGTAGCTCAGCAGAGGTCCGGTTGTTGGGGGATGGGATGGTCGACAGACCTTCAACAAAATGACTATGTGAGCGAGTGAACTTGTGCATTGATGAACTTGAAAACATACACTCAACACAACTCGATTACAAGACGCCTTGAACCAACAAGACAACATGTTCAGTGTGACTTGACCAACGGGTGCGAGCAACAAGTGCGACACTTGAGATAGAGCATTGAACGACCGTGATGACACTTGCACGACATTGCATACAACTTCATGTGTGAGTGTGACATATGCTTACATAGCAAACACAATTTGTACACACAAAGACAAACCTTCAACAGAGCCAGAACATGACCACAAGCATGACATTGTGACCAACATGCTAAAAGATGTTCGTTGAATGGTCAAACAAGGAGGGTGCAAAGACTTGACATGAGCTCATGGGATGATTCTTAGTGAAATTTTCAAACATCAAGGAAAAAATCAAGGAAGCATTTGAAATTGGATGCAGGCCAAAATTTTGGAGGGTGTTGCAGCCGCTACAACACTTGGCGACACACTGGTTGAATACCAGCTTCTCTGTTTTGGTCCATTGATAGCACAGGGCCTTGGTCTATCAGGGACTATTGAATCGTTGTGAGGGTTACTTTGGCTTCCCCACTTACCCCATGGACAAACATGGTTCACCTTTTGCCAACTCAGTCAAACACAACAACAAGTTTCAGCTTGATCACAGTGTTTCAAAATCGAGAAGGGTAGTTTGGCTCAGGAGTTTAAAATTTTCAGAGTATATGTTTTCATCTCTTGTGTTACTCCACTACCAGCAGGCCTAGACAGTACCCCAGTGGAGTCACACAGGAACACACACATTTCTCCACTACCAACGATCCTGGTCAGTACCCCGGGGGAGTTGCATACTTCACCTCTCTGCACTAGAAGCCTTTCTCTTCTTTCACCTTTGTATTTTTTAAAAGAGGATTATGCATAGGCACTTATTTATTTTTGGGGTGGAAAAGAGATCCCAACTTATTGAGAGTAGAAGAGGTTGTTCCTTCAGAGAAGCATATAAGACCTATGATATAGGTTTTCTCATTTAGATTTTCCCCTTCTTCATTTCTACTAGTTAGATGAGCTTGAACACATAAAGCAGAAGACTGAGTAAGGCATGGGGTTTCCTAGTGTGGACACAGGTTCACAGTTGGACCAAAGCTTCCCTTGTAGATGGATCGTAATCTCCATCAAGACTCCATCGGTTGAAGGTTACAACCAAGCACAAAGAAGACAGACATAGGAATTGTCAAGCGATGAAGTGTCATAAGAATCCTTGGATCTCAACTACATATTCATTCAAAAGCCAGAACTCAGTAGAGGGCAGCACTTATTGGAAAAACCAAAAATAGCATGATATTAAGCAAACAAAACAAAGTGAAGAAAAAACAGCAAAGTAAAGTGAAAAGACAACAAGCAAGAAAAGTGAGTAAACAAACAAACCAAACCAAGTTAACAAAAAAACAAACATGAAAACCAGAAAGCAACGACAAGCAAGAAAGCAAACACTACTCCTACTCCTACCCTAAACAGTTGTGGTTATGTGAAATCAAATTTCCAGTGAAGCCACCATAGGTGTACCCAACCTCTTCGGTGGCTACCGTTTTTCAACAAACCTCAAAGGCCTCTTACAAGTATGTTCTCTTTTGCACCAAGTTTCTTAGCGAGTGCGAGGAAGGACTGAAGCTTGTTACCTACAACACAACTCGCCAAGTAATATTGTTCCAGCCATTTAGTGATTGGATCATAAAATTCGTGATGGCTATTTTGAAATACTCATGATCTTTGAGAAGGTGGGTTCCTAATTCAAGAGAGGAGATCACGATGGGAATTTGGTACAGATAGATAGATCTGATCATTTTCGTTGGTCATGTCAAGACAGTGAGGACCTACCATAGCCATCAGCGCAGGCTGAAGTGCCTCACCTGCTTGAAAGAAGTCTGAGGAGAAAGATTTTATACAGTGAAGATCATAGCATGCAAAGCAACTACCATTGGATGTACTGTTGGGAAAATGATAAACTGCATGAAAATCACTTAAGATAGAAGAAATATTAGGTGAGTTGGTCTAGATGCCAGATTCCCAATTTGACATGAACAGAGAATATTTTTGAACAATATTGTGAACGCTCTAAATGATGGAACCAAGTTCATTATGCACTAGATATGACAAAACACCCACTTACAAATGGTGAAAATTTGCATAGGCATCATGGTCATCACAAGAATGTAGGAGGGAGGCCATCACTATGACTATGTGAAGCCAGTTGGGGTGTGGTGAAATGAGAGGAACTTTATTCTCATGATAGCTTGTGCACTCATCGTCACACAGGGAGATTGTTTGTGTGATGATCGGGCAGAATTGAAGTGTAAGATTCACAGGAAGACCAAGGATATGATCACGAGAGAGGACATCCGATAAGTATGATTCCAAACTAAGATAGTCTTTGAGATGATCAACTTCACAATTCCATGATTTCATGAGAGACAGAGACTCCCAACCCAAATTGGATGTACGAGAAGTGCATGAAGGTAGACATGCTATAACAGAATTTTGGATTCGGTCATTAGTGAAAATTTGAAATTTTGAAATATCACACCCCGAACAATAAATATTTTTTACACAGGGATCCATGTTGAGTGAAACCATGTAGATAGATATATTGTGCATGAGAAACCAAATTCGATTCGGTTCAAGGGACCTACCAAATTCACGAGGTCATGACATAACCATCAACAATTGTTGAAGTGCATCGACTTCCTGGCACATCTCAAAACTTTCCAAAATTAAAAATTTGCATTTTGAGATGTGAACCAGATCATGCATGGCTTGAGGATGGTTGTTGTTGTTGATTTCAAAACTGATCTTAGGATGGAAACCATCTCTGTCGCAGGCTTCATCAAAATTTCAACTTCAGCAAGCTGACTTGACGAGTTGTCTTCATGCAACACACAATATGATGACGAGTGGGAAGAGTCATGTGCATTGAGACTGTTTTCATCATGGATAGCCTCAGTTCCTTGTGTCGATAGAGGAGATAAATCATCATATGAAGAAGCAAGAGAACATGGATTATCTTCGTCGCATGTAGATGTGCTATGAATGGTGGGACACACGGGAAAGCGAGGTGGAAAGGAAGTTTCGATATGGACGTCTGCTTTGACCGATTTGCATTCTAGATCCGAGTTAGAGTGTGCATGAGAGAATAGCATATCACATGATGTGCTTTGGAATTCATCACAACATACGGAAGCATGGGAATGATGATAGGCCATGACTAGAGGTTGATTGAAAGAATTAATTGTGCATGATGTTTCACCAAGATTAGCAGGTTGAGAATTGTTCAAGAATGGAAGCTTATTGCCTTGATGTGAACCATTTTGAAGCATACAAGAGGAATTTATTGTGTCTTCACCTTTCTTCTCCTCTTCCTGTGTAATGATATTGCCTTGCACATGACTGCAATTTGAGCCAGGAGCTTGAGAATCAAGCGAATGTGCACAACTGATTGATGAAGCGGATTGATCAAGCAAGTCATGGTGCAAGTACCATAGCTTGTAGATGATGGAGGACGATAGAGATGAAGATCAAAATTGAGACTTGGGTTATGAACGGTGATGTCCTTTTTCGGAATGGAGGAATGAGTCTTCACCATAGGCTTTCTGAGCCAATCTGGAATTTCCTCCATTGGAGTGGGAGACGGCTGAGAAGATGGGTGGGGAACATGCTGCGGAAATTTTTCATCTTTACAGCTGCTGCGAGGGGACACCCTCTGTGCAGATTCCTCTGCTTTGAGACCGTTGTGAGGGGGCACCCTCTTCAAGACCGAAAATGGAGGAGGACATGGGACAAATGGGGTGTTGGGCTACTCCTCTACAAAATTAGGGGTCTCGTGATCTACAAGAGTTGAGGAAGAAGGGAAATCAAGAGGTTCACCATTTTGGGAGACATGAACCAAGCGTTTCAACTCTTGGCTCATGAAGTACTGGTCCAAAAAATGTTCAGGAATTTATGATAGAGGTGAAGAAAGCGGGTAGAAAATTCCTCAATTGATTCATCAAGCTTCATTCTAAAACGAGAGATTATTTAATGGACATCATGGTGGTTATACTTTTTGAAGGCTTGATGGAGCTCCTTGAGGAGAGTGAGAAGGGAATGGATAGAAGCAGGTGGCAGGGTATGACACAATTGATCAGCACAACCTTCAAGGGTGAGGAAGAAAAGTACGCAAATAAGATCTTCACTATCGATTTCATGAGATTCACATAAATGAAGAAAATAAAAAATGTGCTTGGTTACGGACGTTCTGTCCTCACTGTCAAACTTTAACAAGTACAAGTGATCGAGAAGCTCATCAGGGATTGATAGTTGATTAAGCGAGAAATGAGAGAAACACCCTAGGAGCACAAATTGTGTATGATCCATTTGGTAAGAGATTCAAACCAAATGTAACGGGACCATCTTGTCATTTGGCCCTCCTTCTAGCGCCAGATATGTTTATGGTGTTGGACCTACTAACATTCAGTGGATCTCCCCAGTATGAAGTCCCAACTAGACCTCACATCGTTTGGTGTAGGATTCCCACCTGGTATGATGGCTCGATTGCCATTATATTAAAGATTTTCCTTAGCTCTTTCTTGTTAGCACATGAGAGTGGTTTGCTTAGTCTTCGAACAATGAGGTTCGCATGCTTCGTGAGTGATTAGTGTTTCTTGTGTCAATGTACTTTCACTGCAAAGGGAGAGGGTGAGAGTGATTCTCAAATCAAAAGGGAATAGTCCCAACTTTGTTAGAGACACACAACATAGTAAGACATGCGCAACTTTTGGTAGAGTAGTCCACAGGGACATGGCAGTCAGAAACACAAAGTGAACAAATAGCATGAACAAAACCTAGCGGAATAGTCCACATGAGTGCAACGGTCGTTATAGCAAGTTTACAAGAATGATTATGTCAAGTGTCAGATGGAATAGTCCACATGGGTGAGACAACGTTAACAATTGATACAACACATTTCCAACAACATATGTACTAAAACAACTGAAATAGTTCAAATATCTTAATACAGGTTAAAGAAACATGCATTACAAGCATCCAAAGAATAGTCTTACAAATTAATACATTACATGTGTGAAAATGTGATGGCCTGTTAACAGGATTTCGAATTAAGCAAAAGTTCCAATACACATCCGTACACCATTACATCACTAGCCCCAATACAGGGCGTTAGAGCCACTGCTCTATCCTCAAACAAAAGACTACAAACTCTCAAGGCTCTGTGGGAGGAGCCAAGGTGAAAAATATTTTTCATGTACAAATGAAGGGTATAATAGCCAAGGTTGAAACTGACCCTTGTGATTGTTCAACTTCCCTCATGACTATTTGACTTACATAACTCTTCAACTTTACATGACTCTTTAAATTTACATATGGGTGTCTTGGACTTCCATGTTACATTACATTGATTACAACAGTATGGCCCACAATAGTGATGTGGCCAAGATGACTCATGACATGACTCGACATGACAATGATCATATGTTCATGCTGATGGTGGTGTCCATGTCGAGTTGCAGTGTTGCTAAGTGATGAGTGTGCTCTTGGTGTATCATAGCATCACCTTCACATGGCAAGGTGTGCGGAGTCTTCGATGGTCTTGGTGTTTGCTTGATGTTGCATGTGCATGTATCCCCTTTGCTGGTACTTGGAATGCTTCATGTGTTCACCCGTTCGCAAACAAGTTTCCTAGGTTGCGCTCCTTGTTCATCTTGTTCGTCATCGCGCCATGTCTCATCCATGTACCTGTATCTGCAATCACTCATGACGAGACGACATCAAATCCAAAAATATCCTAGTCTACCATGATGCATCATCTTTCATTTCCTGGTGTAGGTGACTAGGAGAGAGGACAAGGCTCTAAAACTACATAGAGCACATTTTAGGCTGGGATGCGGGCTCTAGAGCACTGTCAAGTAAAATTGCACAAAGGTCACTCGGAGGCTGAGATGAGAAGTTTGGAACAGAAGTGACCATCTGTAGGATCTGGCTTAGCTGGAGGGCAGAATTGTGCAATTTTTTCAAGGAATCAGTGCGGGAAATAGGGAGGATACTGGCAATGAAAACTACGCAGATTCTCGCAGGAGGTTGGTAGCGGGTTGTGGGAGATTTCTGGCCAAAACTGCACAAAATTGGGTGGTTGGCCTGGAGGATGCTTTATCAAGGATTCATAGAAAATCCCAAGCAGAACCAACCATTAGTAGTATCTTTATTCATCATCATCACTACTAATAAAATCAATGATTCCTTGAATCAAATGTATCATGGAACCAATCATCTATTGGTTTAATGGTGGATCAATAATATCATAACCTCCAACTTCTACTAAATGGTGTTGTCATAGGTCTATAGTTTTTCATTCAACGTTCTGGAGGATCTTGGTCACAAGCTTCTTTTAGTTTTCTACCAAACCTCAAGTAATATTGTATCCATCCAAGATATGTTTGATTATGCTTCAAATCCCTCTGAAGATAATATCTCTAACATATGATTTCTTCTTGAATCACTCAATTTTATTCCAAAGTATGGGGTCTTCTTTAATCATGAGACTCCTTTTTTGCGTCCTTCAAGAATCAAAGGTAAACGTTTCCAGCTAAGACAAGTGCCTTATTATGAAATTCTTCCTTTTACTGGGATAACTTCTTCAAGACTTGCTTTCATGCTTCCATCAAAGGCCAAGTGTTGAATTCTTTAATGCATACTTCATACTTCCTGCTCCCCCTATAGAATATACTTTGATTTGTCCTTCAAATTGTTTTCTCTACTTATAAAAGTCTAGTCATATAAGAAATTTTTTCTTTCTGAAATTCTTTGCACTTATTACTTTTAGTACCAATGGCTCATTCTATAAAATTTGCTTCATTGAATTTAAGTGAATGTTAACTCTTTCTATTTGGAAGAATATCTAACATGCTACAAGCTAGATATTGATCCGAACTTAAATAGGAAAGCAATGAATTATAGATATAACCATAAATATAGAGATGCAATAGAAATAATACTTCATTTCATTAATATCAAATACTGAAATATGCTTACAAACAGAAATGGAAATAAACTAGCTCGGGTGATGGTAGCTTATCTCTTAGAAGAGAGGTGGCGGCTACATGCATCTAAATTGTTTTACAATGAGGCTCGCAGACCTATTTATTATTGAGAAACAATGGAAAACCATAAACATTCAAAACCCTAACCCCAGGAGATGAAGTGCCAAAACTATGGGCTTCGTTTGGGTAAATTGGTACATCAACTTCCCGGGGTTGTAATGTTGGCATACAATCTCTATTTGATGTGCACAATACCACGTTAGAAAGATCTATCCGGGGACTGCAACTTCAAACTGACCAACATTGGTTAAAAGCCTTTTTTGGGCCCGATTTTCCCAAAAGACATCATTTAGGGTCTCAAAACAGCTCCGGAAGTTTAGGACCCGAACAACTGCCAAAAATAGTAAATTGTACTACAGTTAAGGAAACTGAAAAACTGAAAGAGAAAGTGGTGGGGGTCCCAGCGGAATAACCGGGTAGCCACCAACATCCACCTGGATCAGATATTGAATTCTTAACTACTCTACCCTTTACAAAGTTTTGGTTTCCATCTTGTTAGCTTCCTTTGGATTTGCATGATGAAATACGAGTCTTTCTACATTATGTGGGAACATCTTTGGTCTTCTTCTTATCCACCTGCATGTTTCTTCTAGAGTTTTGTGATGGATTCAATGTAGACAATAGTCAAGGAGACTTCACTTCATAATAAATTTGGAACATACTACAATGAATTGGTTCTCTCTTTCAACTACTTCATTATAGATGACTATGAGCTCCCTCTTAAATTAAATATCCTTGAAAAAATTACAATTCACAGATCCTGTTAAAATTGGAAACCAGGGCAAAACTTCATGTGGGTCATCTTATTCATGGCTGAAAATTTTTTATTAGATTCCTCTCGTCGAGAGGTGTAGGATTGATATAAAGATCATCCGATTCCGATAAGTATTCATGGAGATATGATTTATTTTGATTATGGAATTATTATCAAGCCAACCTAAAACTCATGTAGGCTCAGAAGCCCAACAGTCACATCTATTCACCCACCTACGTTTCGTATAGCTATAAGAGGACTTTTCCTCATTTGCATCTCATCTCATCACATCTCTCTCTCTCTACTGCGCAGATATGAGTCTCTTCTCTACTGCGCTGAAATGGGTCTCTCTCTCTCTCACATATGAAACCGGAAGCTGTTGAATTTGAAGCTGCAACTGCAGAAGTAAAGATTGACTTGCGTGGCCTAGAAGATATCCTCTTTGGAACTGTGTTGTAGGTTCATCTGAACCTCCTCTGAAATCCGCAACTTTTGGTGGTGGAATGAAGTCAATCTGATGAACGGTTTGCAAGATATCGACTGCCCTAGTTTGAAGCCGGAAACTGCTGAAACTAAAGCTGCAGCTGCAGAAATAAAGATTGACTTGTGAGGCCTAGAATATCTCCTCTTTGGAACTACATTGTAGGTTCATTTGAACCTCCTCTGAAAGCTGCAACTTCTGGTGGTGGAATGAAGTCAATCCGATGAACGGTTTGCAAGATATCGACTGCCCTAGTTTGAAGACGGAAACTGCTGAAACTGAAGCTGCAACTACAGAAGTGAAGATTGACCTACGTGGCCTAGAAGATCTCCTCATCTAAACTGTGTTGTAGGTTCATCTGAACCTCCTCTGGAAGCTCGAAAATTTTGGTGGTGGAATGAAGTCAATCCAATGGTCGGTTTGTGAGATATCGTTTGCCCTAGTTTGATAATGAAGCCGCTAATGCTGATGCTGCTGATCTAGGGTTTGCTACTGCTTATATGAATCAGATTTATTGTACTATTTCTCTCTGCTGAATTATTGAAGATAAAAGAAGATTTGATCAAAGGGTTTCCCCACACATTGTGGGGTTTGTCCCTGGCTAGCCGCCACATCTTGTGTCTCTCTTGTCTTGGCTTGTTTTCTATCGATCGTTTAATGTTCTATCTGCACTTTACTTTATATATATGTGATTGCTAATCTGTGGAATATAATAAGAAAAAGAAGTAAACTATTACAAGCATAGAACATACCATAACTTAACAATTATCCTACAAATGACCCAAAGACTGTAATGTCCCAAAATAGGAAAAATAGTGATATGCAAGCAAATAACAATTTTTACCATAGAAATTTCAAAACAATTAGAAAATGCCCATAACTATCAAAAATATGGAAAGAGTTGAGCCATTTTAATATAAACTGGTGCAAGAGTACAAAATATGGAAGGAATGCACCTGGGCTTGCCTCAAAGGCAAGCAGAGCAAAGCCCAGTTGAAGCAATGACAACTCGGAGCTACAATCAACTAACCAACTACTGCACTGCACAGTCCCCAGCAACTATGCATTGTCTACTGCAAAGATATGGCTAAAAACCCCACCTCTGACGCTCATAGAATTCTACAAATTTATATCTAGGCCCCTCAGGCGAAACCCACAAAAACCCAGAAATGGTGTGGGTTGATTTTGACCTCCCAAAATGGATCCCCAAATGGCACTCACAGTCCCCAGTAATTCTACATTGTCTATTGCAAAGATATGGTTGAAACCCCCACCTCCGGTAATCAGAAAATTCTGCAAATTTATATCTAAGGTCCTTATCAAAAACCCAAAAATGGTTTGGCCTAGTTTTGACCTTCCAAACTCGATCCCCAAAAGGCCCTACGCCCTCCAAATCTGCTAAAGCACACTGTCTGCCAATACACCAGCAAAATCCTCCTCAAGTACTCCAGAAATGTAGCAATCAACTCCACCAATACTGCCCTTATTTCTCCCAGCAAGCAATAGCCCCAAAGGTTGAAACTCTATCTCCCATGTATGCTCAGTTTCTCTCTTCTGCACTGGCCACAGAGTTCGCAAAATCACTCTAAATATTGTTGCCACTTCCAGCCCTCAAACTCACACAATAGCCAACAAATCCATTGAGCCTTCCTCTCCTAATTTCTCATGCCAATAGCCCTCAGGAAGAATGTTGCAATGGCCACACTAGATCCACTACTGCGTCCTCCAAAATATGCACTACTGGGGCGAAATGAATACAAATCCTGGAAATTTCTCTGCAAATCTCCTTCGGATGATAATGGATGAACCTCTCTATTTTGGCCTCAAAGTCCCCCGAAGAAAGGGTGAGTTCTCTGCTTGGAAAACTCTTGCTAAACAAAAAGTGACCCATGTAAACAACTCGAGCAACAGAATCAAATTCAATAAGCCAAGAATGCCAAATGAAGTGTGTTGCCTTCCTTTTATAACTTTCATGGAGCCTTTCTTCCCACCTTTTCTTCCCTCTCATGCATTTTGATCGATTGGCTTAGGGAGTGCGTATTTCTTATGTGGGTGGTCCCCACATATTAACAAAACAAAATAAAATAAAATTAACTTGCTTCTAACTCCTAAGTCTTCTATCAAAAATCAAATGGGCCCCCAAAATGTAAAAATAAATCTTGTTCCAAAATAATTTAGGAAGGGACGTTACAGTCCTCCTCTCCAAAAATTGCTTGTCCTCAAGCAATGGCTGAACAAGTGCCCTCTCTGACTGTTGATCACCACTGTAATCACCAATAATACCAAGGTCCCAAATGTACCATTGAGTCATCCCCAATCTCAACATTGTCCCAACATGAAGGAATCCCTTGATACCATGATCCCAAGCCATCCTAATCAATGTGAAGCACACCTTGCTCCACTCGCTATCCAACCAAATACAGGTACCAAAAGCCCTCTGCATACTAGCAATAAGTAGAGCATCATGATAATATAAGACTCTACCCAACTCTCCATGAAACTTCCCTACTGAGTAGTCCATCTCATGCATTATAAGAGTAAACTCTTGAAGATGCAATCAAATCCTAATGGGCTTGAACCCTTGTCTACCCGGTCCTCCCCTGATCTCCTCCTTTCGATCACCCTACCACACCGGCGAAGTTCCCCACACCATCAACGAATCACTAAAACCAAATGGAAGATCTCGATGACCCCCCTCTTAGAAACAAGATCACCTCTACAGGTAACCTATCGTGCCCGTCGCAGAAGGAACCTATCGTGCCGACGTCGTGACACTCTGGTCATGACTGACTGCCTAGCATGCTTGTACCACAGCCTCCTCTCCCATAACTCTCGGCCATAATCTCTGCGATGGTTGAGACTAGGCAAATCATTCCAAAGCAACTCAATAATGCCAGCGCCTATCACTCCAAGGCTAGCCCCAATCCTGAGCAACAATCTCCCTCGTCCTATGGTGAGGGCTTTGGTGATCCCCCATGCGTCCGCCTATGAATGAATCAGCCCACCTGTTATCCCAACCATGCTCATTGAGGAGTGGAGTATCCCACCAATCCACTGGATCCCTAGATCCCATAACCATACTTGAGGTCCACAACCCCCAATCCTCTCTGCTTGCCGCTATGTTATGTTGTTGGTTGTTGGGACCCCTTTGTGCCCTATCTCTACCTCCTGTAGGTATCCAATAGGTAGGCACAGAGCATCAAGAACCTGTATCACAAATATCCAGATGCTCTGTGCCTGCCAAATCACACAGCGAGATCTGTTATCCCAGTGCCTGATGATGTGCCCAGGTACTGCCAGAAGCCTAGGCATCATCCCGCCAACAAGGACTACCATCCTCCGCACCTCATGCTCACCTAACGCCTCGAGTTGTCCAGCTGAAAAAGCACCATGTAACTCCCTCTCAGTGACCTCCCCAATTGTGAGCCTAGGCGTGGAACATATGCTACCTCGACAATCAACCATGCCATCCCTAAACTTGTAACTGTCAACTCATGCACCTACCACGTGTCTCAACTAGAGAGTATCCTCTCGGCCCATGACACGCGGTGTCTCATCCAACTACCTAGGGTGAGCCTCCCATGCCCTGTTGCCTGAATGGAGAGTATCAAAGGGCAACAGCCAAACCCTCTGCGACTACAAGCAACACTAGAGGATGATGGGTGGGTATGTCCCAAAGAGTATGATCAAGAGTCTGTCGGAATGCTCAAGAGTAATCCTACGGACGACCCTCTCCCCGCCCCAAATCTGTTGATAAGCCCCTCAAGGCCTTGCCTCCACTAAACATGGTGTCCCCAGATGCTCAACAATGTCCTAATCGATCCTAGGTGAGTTGCGTCCAATGGTACACCTATTGTCCCTGTCCATAAGTCTCCCTAGAGGCAATGCTCCAAGATCTCGTTGCCCCACATCATGTGTCACTGCATACCACCAAGTACCACCACACTCCTCGCATGCCATTGTACGCTGCAACCTGTCCCTGTACACCACTGGATAGCCCCGGCTATGGCTATACCATCATGTACCATCCTGTGTCTTGCCTATGTCACTGCACTTGTCACTCCCCGCATGTCCTCAATGCGATGTGACTCACTCCTCCTACCCCACAGTGTAAATTGACATGTTGTGGTATACCACCATGCATCTCCATGGTCCTCTACAGGAAACTCCTCCTCGTTGCATATCCCTGCACACCACTAGGTGCTATGGCCTAGAATTGGGTTTGTTTGTATGCATCAGGCCACATCCCTCTGTATAACACTAGATGCTACGACCCGACTCTGTGCAGTCTTGTCTACCACTGCCTACGGTCATACCAACCTATAACATATGGTATCCCACATGTGCCAAAGTGTCCTCCACCCTGCTAGTGACCCCACCATGACATGCGTCATGTCCCCTCGTCCATAGTGGTAGACCTGAGCACCCTAACTCTACTCCGACTAGAGGGGATATCTCTGTTGTGTCGATCCTTTATGACCCCTGAGTCCTAAACCTCAATGGGAGAACATTAACTCCATACAATATCCAGTCCGGTGGCCTACCCATGCCACCTCCTCCAACCAGCTCTTGCCATAGAATGCTAATCATCCTACACCCCGATGCACAACCAACATACCAAAACAACCAATGGAGTCTACTCACAAACCACCTGGCCACTAGTACCGACTGGAAATCCCCTAAGGAATGCATGTGCTCGAGCACTGGTTTGACTACCTCTTCAATGCCATATCCATCCTACATGTTTGATATCGGATAGGAAGCCCCGCATGGATCCCAATGCCAACCTGGCCCTCCAGAACCCATGATGTCTAAGAGCTCCCACTAAGCTTCACTCTAGACTACGACCATCTCCATGAGTCTAGACCACTCCACCAAGTACCAACTCAGAATCTCTCGCAATCCAACCCCAAGAGAGGGATCGAATGCACAAACTCCAACACAAAGAACAACCCTCCATGCGGATGTTGCACCCTCTTCAACTCCGATCATCTCATCCCGCTACCCAGATCAACACATGAGATCTGACTGGGTAGCTCTCTCTCTCTCTCCAATGGGCAAAGGTGACCCAACAGTGTTGCTAACCTGGTCATCCCCTCTTGTATGTCTAGACAACTCCGCCTCTCACAATCCAATGCGTAGGAATGCGCTGATAATGATGTAGATCCTGTCAGTGGGCCTCTAAAGTGAACTATGTTGAAATCCCAACATGTGGTCTCTATGTTGCCCCTCATCAATGGCTAGCCCAAAGGATGGCTGCACATCCTCCTCCATCATGGCCTCGACATGTGCCTCCAACTGCTCCTCCATAGGCAACCCAACATGCAAGACATGCTCACCAGTCAATTGTAGGTGACTGTCATCCGGCAACTCTGTCATAGATCTGGATCTTTGTACCTATTGGCTCCTCATCAATAGTGGAGATGTCTGTCCGCACCTCATCAACTTGTGGTGCACTACTATCAACTGAGAACTCGATCACAACCCAGGATAACTCATCAATGGATACCTCAACAACGAATGGCATCTCATCAACAGGTGTATGCTCAATTATCTCCTTACCAACCATGGCCCCTTGAACTACTCTCTCGTCTTCTTCCTTAATCGTCCTCATCGTCTCAGCAAAATTCCATTGAATCTCCATTAGTTTGTGCATGCCTCTTAGTTCATAGAACTCCCAAAAAGAGAGGGATGCCTGAATGCCATCACCCAATGATCAGTATGGCCCCTGGTTTTTTCCCAATAACTCCACATCAATTGCAATCATGTCCATATTCTCAATTGCAGAATGAACTGACTTCTTCCCCACATCAATCATCATTTGTTGCATCCTAATCACCTCATTCAAGGTTACTACCAGGTTGTTTGATTCTAACCCATCTTTCGATCCCATGATTTCTCAGCTTTTATTATAGACTTGTGGTAGAATGAAGGGTTTCCCACAGGATGAGCAAATATTATGGCTATGATATCACTGTAATGTCCCAAAATAGGAAAAATAGTGATATGCAAGCAAATAACAATTTTTACCAAAGAAATTTCAAAACAATTAGAAAACGCCCATAACTATCAGAAATGTGGAAACAACTAAGCTATTTTATTATAAACTGGTGCAAGAGAACAAAGCCGAGTTGAAGCAATCACAACCCGGAGCTACAATCAATTGACCAACTACTACACTGCATAGTCCCCAGCTATTATGCATGGTCTACTGCAAATATATGGCTAAAAACCCCACTTCTGGTGCTCAGAAAATTCTGCAAATTTATTTTTAGGCCCCTTACGCAAAACCCACAAAAACCCAAAATGGTTTGGCCTGATTTTGACCTCCTAAAATTGACCCCCAAAAGGCACTCGCAATCCCCAACAATTTAACATTGTCTTCTGCAAAGGTATGGCGAAAACCCCCATCTTCAGTGCTAAGAAAATTATGCAAATTTATGATGGTGATGATGGTGGTGGTTAACATCCACTGAGACCAAATTGGTCTATCGGACCTATAATTTTCTTAGTTTTTAATTATCTGGCTCCTCGTCTTTCTTGGCGAGATTGGTGTTGTAACTTTCTTTTTTTTCTCCACGGTCTTCCAACTTCCTTTATCTTGCATTTCCTTCAACTCTTCTGGTTCTTGGGACATTGGTGTCTTAGCTTCGCGATCCATTGTGTTCGTCCTTTTGAAGGTAGTCGGAGAAGAAGTTTGGTCTAGGAGATCTGCTTTGCTGTTAAATGAAGATTTATTTTGTGCAGTATTCGAATCCTCATCACTGTTGATGCTTGAAGGGTTGTCGAGTTCACTTTTTTGTTGTTGGGCAGGGCTTTCTCCCTACTTGTCTTGAGAGTTGTTTCTTTCTTGCCCGATTTCTTGTGATTCAGAGTTTTCTCTAGAGTATTCTTCTTTGATGATAGTATAGTGTTCTTTTTGTGCTCCTTCCCACCATGTAGATCTGTGGTGGTTTTTTCTAGCAGAATTTTTCTCGGAGGCTTTTGGGCAATTTTTGGCAAGATGGCCTGTCTCAAAGCAAGATCGACATCTGAAGAGGACACTTTCATAATCGAGTTTCTGGTTCCACACAGTCTTTACTTGTTAGGTTTATTTCAGCTGGGAATCCGGCGCTGAAGTCCATTTCCACACAGATGCGTGCATAGGTGGTTCTGGCATATTCCTCTGTTTCTAGGCAACTGCAGTGAAATTCCCCAATTGCATTTCCAATGGCTTTTAGCAAGGACAGGTTCCAGAGATGCAAGGGTAGACTTGGCAATCTCACCCAAACTGATGCTGAGGTTATGACTGTTGTTGACGGATCAAATGATGGATTCCATGGCTTCATGAATAGCCTTGATTTTTCCCAAAACCAAGGGCTGGAATCTAGAATACATTGTCTGCTTTCAAGATTTTCAAAATCTACTATAAAGAAACCCCTAGCACAAGGGTAGATATTAATTTCATCAGAAATGACAGGCTTCCATACCTCCGAGATCCAATTGTGGAGAGTTGTCAGCCACGGCCAAAAACCATTGAACCGACAGATTAGGGCACTTTCGAAAAACTTCAAAGCCTCATCGAGTGAGGCCTGGACCACCTGGACAGTGGGAGCTGGGGCTTCACTGACGATATGGGCAGGAGCTTGCCCTCTCGAAGCAAACAGAAATGAGCCAGCAACTATTTTCGCGAAGTTGGGAGCCATATTTTCCTTGCCCGTAGAACTCAGCCACAAAGAAAAAAAGCAGAAGATAAGATTAGATCTAGATCTAGCCGCAGAAGATTAGATCTAGAACCTAGCCGCAAAGAAAATTAGATCTAGATCTAGATCTAGCCACACAAGATTAGATCTAAAACCCAGCGGCTAAATCTCAGTAAGCTTTTTAATCTGCAAGAAACCCTTCACGTATTTTAATTGCATGGCCCACAAACAGATCTATGGATCTCAACCAGCGCTTGCTTCCAGTCCGGCTGAAGAGGTTACCGTCGCAGAGGAAATAGTCGATCAAAACCCAACTGCGGCGGATCAGCCGCAGATCAGATCAGGCAGTGCTTGGACTTGGATTATATCTAAGGTCCTTGTAAAACCCCAGAACGATGCAATGGCCACACTAGATACACTACTGTGTCCTCCAAAAATACACACTCTCAGGGCAAACTGAATACAAAAGCTGGAAATCTCTCTACAAAGCTCCTCTGGACGATGATGGATGAACCTCTCTAGGGTGGCACTCGAAGTCCCCCAAAGAAAGGGTGAGTTCTCCGCTTGGAAAACTCTTGCTAAACAGCAAGTGATCCAGCTAAATAGCTTGAGCAACAAAATCAAATTTGATAAGCCAAGAATGCCAAATGAAGTGTGTTACCTTCATTTTATAACTTTCATGGAGCCTTTCTTCCTGCCTTTTCTTCCCTCTCATGCATTTTGAATCATTGGCTTAGGGAGTGTGTATTTCTTATGTGGGTGGTCCCTGCATATTAACAAAACAAAATTAAATTAAATTAACTTGTCTCTAACTCCGAAGTCTTCTATCAAAAATCAAATGGGTCCCATCTTCACCAAAACTGACCCCCAAAATGTAGAAATAAATCTTGTTCCAAAATAATTTAGGAAGGGACATTACAAAGACAAACTTTGGGCAGACCCAACAAAATGCTTCGATACCAAGTTCCAACATAGTTCACATGCATAAACAGACTCCGCAACAAGGAGCAACCAACTTGAATGTATTTTATCCTTTTGTGCACTCGTGACACCCACCTACAATGCCAAGAGGTTTAGAAGTGCCTCCCCAAAAGAGAACATAAAAACAACAAATAGTAGTAAACAACTAGACATAGTAAACATAGGTCAAAAGATAAGTCATTGGTCGGGTAAGTCATCAGCGAGGGATTTGTTCATATCTTTGCTTTTTGGAGGCGAGGCAAGAAAAGCAAACATATGGATATTTCTTTGGACCTCATGGCATGACTCCCAAATGTATGACAGCATCGCTTAAATATTAATTAATTCATGTGCTTTTCACATTAATCTTGGAACAACCCGAAACACTAAGTCCATATACATGCTGAAGTTAACATCAGTCATTGACCTCTATGATCACCACTATATGACCAATCCATTAACGTTTACCCCAAGCATGTCATATATATCTGAAGTATAAAGGTTTAGAAAATATATCCGGTAATTAGTCCTCTGAAAAACAACATATAAGTTAAATTTCCTTATTTG
Organism: Pinus taeda; assembly: GCA_000404065.3. Lineage (NCBI taxonomy): Eukaryota > Viridiplantae > Streptophyta > Pinopsida > Pinales > Pinaceae > Pinus > Pinus taeda. Next base: position 46,036 of record APFE031028027.1, on the reverse strand, counting down.
GCACTTCCATTGATGAAGTAGCGGTGTATTTCAAACATTTTTCTTTTGAATCAAAAAAATAGGGTTTTCACTGATTTCAATGCACCTTGATTAGCACAAAATAAGGGGTCTGCTTTACTCTATTGAACATCTATATCATCAAGAACCCTTTTGAACCACATTGCTTCGCATGCAGACCCTGTCATTGTTTTGTACTCTGCCTCCATGAAAGACAAAGTAATTGTACCACGCTTGTTGTTGGTCTACAAAACATCTGAACCTGAATTAAAATACATAACATGAAGTGTATTTTCTATCATCTGGTGACCCTGCCCAGTATGAATATGTTGATCTTGTCAAATTAAGCCCGTCACTCTTGACACTCAAAACCAAATCTAGCATTCCTTTTAGATAGCTCTAAATCCTCGTGCAACCTTATAGTGTATAACTCTTGGTGAAGTAATCAGCCTAGAAAAAGGACTTACTGCAAAACTGATTTCTTTTGTTGGTGGCTAGAAACCTGTAGGAAAGTGCTTATCATTGTTTATAAAAAATATATTACATAACTACTCATCAGAAATTCACCATATAATTCAAAGGATCTCAACTTGAGTGGTTTGGTGAGAATTGTTTCCCTAGCTGTGTGGGTTCAAGTCTTTGGAGACATGTTGTAACTGGCCCATTTGTGGCAATTATGAAATGTTGTACCAGTTGTAATAGCAGCAGCTGATCTTTCTAAGTTCGCGATTCTCCAGAAATTCTCATTCCCGTTTTAAAAAAAAAAAAAAAAAATCACCATATAGGAAAGTGCTTCTCATTATTTATAAAAGTTTCCACTTCAATTTGTGCAAAAAATAGTTGTTAATTGCATTACATAAAGTACAACAATTCAAAAGAGAACTACAACAATTATCTTTTAAAACTATTGTCTTGCAAGGAAATTATCTACACTAACATAAAAGGTGTAGTTTGCAAGAACTAAACATAAAAATGTTTTACCCATCACTTGGAGCCCATGCTAATGTCCTAATAGCAAGTGTATCTGCTATGAAGCAAATTAGAGGTCTTGCATCTGCAACAAAGATGAAGATATTAGGTGTTTACGATTTTGAGATCATGCATCCTAGGTATCAATAAAATGCAAGCCATATATAATGATCTTACTCAATGAGAAAACTAAAATTCTTATTAGAATGGAATCATTATAGAATGAAATTTCAAAAATCACCAGGAAAATTTGTTTACTAAAATTATTATTAGAAAGGAACCATTAAAGCATGAAATTTCAAAAACCACCAGGGAAATTTGTTTATGTGTACTTTGTAAGGATGATCATGTTCTTAGTTAGATGGGACTTAAAACAATTAAATAACGTACAAAGGAAATACATGGGGGATACTGAATATTCCATTTTAAATAAGCTTGTGTGCCTAGGTTGACACTGCGAGTGTTTACATAGGACAACTTGACAAGTAGTTATTCACAAAATTGCAATTTCCGGCGCACTAATGAGAGTGCATATGGAATCTCACAACAAATATGATGAAAACAATTGTAATTGATATTTTAAAACTAGAAAAACAAAATATTGAGATACAGATTTCCCATAAAAATTATTAGCTCCACTAACACTACATCAGGGATATGATCCCCATCAAAACTCCTAAATAACCACGGTTTCGACTAAATCTAATTCAGAGTGGATTTCTTACAAGTTCTTACAAAGATAGTAGTGTTTCAACAGTACCAGTGGGAATAACCAATGTTCCACCAAGACTCTGGGACAAGGAGACGCACAAGGGGGACGTGTGGGAGTACCCTCAAATTTTAGGGAAATTTAGGGGGGACCGGGGGCCATCAGGGTATATATATATATATATATCAAATTCATATTCAATAATGAAAGAATAAATACAATGATACATACATAATTGAATTAAATTATGAAATACATTGATCCATACTCATCATCCTTACTAATACATACATGATTCATCCATAGACCACGAGATTCAATAATGAAATACTCTAATCCATATCCATCATTTTTTGTTCACCATTCAATAATCTACATTGATTTAAAAATTAAATTCATCATTCATCATTCTAGATTCTAAATTGATTTAAAATTAAAATTTGTCATTCATCATTCTAGAATCTAATTAGTACTAAGCAAAATAGACTATAATAGATACTGAAATCTAAAGACTGGAGTAGTAAATTAATATAACTAAAACTCAAAAATAGTGGAGTGATGAGTCTAAAAATCACTCTAAAGTACACAAAGGGCTTGGTGCTCTTGATTAAATACTAATTCCATACCCTTGTACATGACAAAATGCAATGGAAACATTGCAATCCATCGAATCCTGAATTCCTGAAACATTGTTAACTCTGTTGGATTTTGAGTGAAATCTAAAATTCTACTTCCTCAATATGAAATCCAATGAGGTCAGAACCACTCTTAAACATCCTGATTCATTTCATGTTAATGTTAAAAATTTAAGTAAAATGATGAAAATGAAAGATAAAGGAGAATGACACTTTTACTTTAAGAATTGAACGTTACCATGAATTGCATAGCATTAGTAAGGCAAGATGGTCCAAATCACGGTTTCCCCTGTCATAAATCATTGTTTACAAGCAAATTTAAGGGGAGACGCATAGCCCATTTTGAGGGGGGGTGCCCAGTTGTCCCCCTTTTGGGGAGTCGCATCACACACACTAGGGAAACGTCGCCCCCTGCATCTCCCCGCGTCTCCCCAAAAGGGGGACATGGGGAAATGTTTCCCCAAACGTCCCCTCATCCTAGGTGAGTGGGGTGTGAGGGGTGCGTGCACCCAACCCTAGGGGACGCGTCCTCGTGGAACATTGGGAATAACACAAAAACAATGTTATGAATAAAATATATATAAAATAATATAAACAATGTAAATAACAATAATAATGATTAATGATTAATTAACTAATAATTAGTAATGTAGAGGCATGTCTCTAAAGGCATGACCTTCCATGAAAAGGCACTTGCCTAGGTATATAACCGGACCTCATTTGTAACAATCAGACATCTCTGTACATTCAACAATCCTATAACGGCTATTTACATATACCAGATCTTTTGAGTATTCTGCTCTATTTATGAACTTTGTTCATAACATTGGTAATCAAGGCATTCCTCTAAGTATATGAACTTTGTTCGTTACATTGGTATCAGATCATTCTTCTAAGTAGACGAACTTTGTTCGTTACATTGGTATCAGAGCATTCATGTGAGTAGACAAACTTTGTTAGTTACATTGGTATCAGAGCATTCCTCTGAGTATACGAGTTTTGTTTGTTATAATGGTAGCAGAGTTGTTCGATCCTCTAGCTACTCAACTGCTGCACAAAACCAGTTTGATCCGGTTTTTGGCCGTCAAAATTCGTCAACCTTGTTGTTGTTGAAGCGTTTTGCTACAAGAATTTGGAGTTTCTCCATTTCGCCAATTTCGTCATTTAGACCATTGGCCATTTTAAAAGAAAAAAAAGACAATCTATACCCAAACAAAAAAAAGTGTATATGTAAAAAAAATACTCTTGAAAAAATATATTTAAAAAAAAATTGAAAAAAACAGTTATTATAAATTTCAAAAAGAAAAATTATAATTTTTTTGTAGCAGCTACAACCACCCTACAAAATTTTGGCTTGCATACAAATTTCAGAGCCTACATCGGATCCTGCGATTGATTATCCTTGGTCGTTTGTTGGTAAGCTGATGATTTCAAGCTCCCCTCCTTGATCTTAAGAGTTGTCCATGTTCTCATCTTCATGCAGCATGTGTCATATTTGGGCATAGGGATTGTTCTTTGTCATGCAAAGGGAATGTTGTCTTGCTTCAAGGGAATTGTGTGCGTATGAGTGGTTGTCATCACATAGACATGTTTCACACTCACCTCACGCACTCACGTCACGAAGGTTGTTGCATCAAGCAAAGTATGTCTTATGTATTCTAGATGGTCTACGTTGTGTCAGTAAGTGTCTGTGTGCGATCACAGTCGAGTCTTATCAATATTTACATATATTTCACTGATCTCACACTTAACCATTTTCCCAAGCAACCTAGCCTCATCCAGCTTCCCTAAACTGTGTGCTTTGCTTTTTGCAACCATCACTAACCTCCCTTGCCTGCAAAAACCCCGCAGCCCGCAAAGACCCCAGCTAGCACTGCTCTCGAAAAATGCGCAGAACAATCAAGCAGCCATCACTGCTCTCCAAAAATGCACAGAGCAGTCCAGCTGCACTGCACTCAAAAATTGGGCAGAGGTGTCCTCCCAAAACCCCTGTCCCGCAGCAGTGCCCTGACCCTCAAAACTGAGCAGTGTTGTCCAAGTTGTCTTATCTATCTTGCATGCTAAAACTGCATAAACGGGCCTCCTTGGGCCTCATTCCGGCAATAGTCACTGCCTGCTGAAATTGTGCAGATCTACCTCTCAGTGACTACAGGAAAGGGTGACATGCTGAAATCACTTCCAAGAAGTTAAGGTGAGTGACCAAGGAACCAATCAATGGAAAAGATCAAGACCACATGTAAACTCCGTCGGATGCATGATCATCTTGAGGGTAAGTATGCTAAGTAAAGAACACCTTTCAAAGTACACCTCTTAGGTGAGTTTGCAGGACTGCTTGTCATTGTCATACCATCCTGTCCTCAGTAACATGCATGTGCGCAAACACAAAAAGTCATCTCATGTGTTTCTTCTACATGTCTTGCTTCCTTTTCACTTGTTTGACGAATTGTCGTCTTCGGCATGTTGGTTGCTATGTCATGCTTGCGACCTCGTTCATGTGATAATGAAGGTTGTGTTTGGAGTTTTGTTCTCTGTGTACACATCTATCACACTCACACATGATGTTGTATGCACCGTCGCGCAAGCATCGTCACGATCATTCAACGATCTATCACAAGTGTTGCGTTTGTCGCTCGCACCATCGGTCAATCACACTGAGTGTTGTTGTCTTGATGGTCCAAGATGTCTTGTCATCGAATCATGTTGAGTGCGTGTTCGCAAGGTCACGCATGCACAAGTTCACTCATTCACACACTTGGTCATTTTGCTGAAGTTTTGTCGACTGGGCCATCCTCCAACAACCAAACATTTGTTGAGCTCCATTGCGCAGTTTCAACTCCCAGTGATTATGTAATGCTGCCCAGAATTGCGCAAAGCTTGAGGCTGCCTCCCAGGTAGTCTACACTGCGCAACCCTAGAATCGAATCGATCGAATGTTACCTAGAACAGAGCAGGAGTTTCCCAGCAAGCCATTTCAATATGCGCTTCCCGCAAGCACATCAACCGAGCCTCTAGCTGGTCAACTGAAGAGTTTGACCGGGCAGTGACCCCGGGGCTCACTCCCCCAAAAAATTGTGCAAAAGTTGCAAAGCATGCCCGCTTCACTAACTGAAGAAACTGCGCAGACATGTCGGACAGACACCCTATGTCCATCACTATCTCTCTCAAAAAATTGCACAGTTTTTCCAACCAGTCACCCAGTTAGACGGCCTACTGCTCACCTAGAAAACTGCATAGTTTTCATGAGCAGTCACCCAGCTGCCCAAAATCCCGCTCAGCTCAGAAAGTGCGCAAAGATGTTTAGCCAGTGTTCCACGGGGATGCGTCCCCCAGGGTCAGGTGTGCGCACCCCTCGCACCCCATGCACCCAGGACGGGGGGGGCGTCTGGGGAAACGTTTCCCCACATCCCCCTTTTGGGGAGACACGGGGAGACACAGGGGGGGACATTTCCCCAGTGTGGGGGACATGACTCCTCAAAAGGGGGATGCCTAGGCGTCCCCCCTCAAAATGGGGACGCCTGCGCGTCCCCCCTCAAAATGGGCTATGCGTCCCCCCTTAAATTTGCTTGTAAACAATGATTTATGACAGAAAACCTAGTATTTGACCATATTTCCCTACTAATGCTATGCTATTCATGGTAATGTTAAATTCTTAAAGTAAAAGTGACATTCTCCTTTATCTTTCATTTTCATCATTTTACTTAAATTTTTAACATTACCATGAAATGACTTAGGATGTTTGAGAGTGGTTCTGACCTCATTGCATTTCATATGGAGAAAGTAGAATTTTAGATCTCACTCAAAATCCAGCAAACTTAATAGTGCTTCAAGAATTCAGGATTCAATGGAGTGCAATGTTTCCAATGCATTTTGTCATGTACAAGGGTATGGAATTAGTATTTAATCAAGAGCACCAAGCCCTCTATGTACTTTAGAGTGACTTTTAAACTCATCACTCCATTGTTGTTTAGTTTTAGTTATATCAATTTATTATTCCAGTCTTTAGATTTCAATATCTATTATAGTCTATTTTGCTTAGTACTAATTAGATTCTAGAATGATAAATGATGAATTTTAATTTTAAATCAATTAAGAATCTAGAATGATGAAGGGTGAATTTAATTTTTAAATCAATGTAGATTCGAGAATGGTGAATAATGAATAATGAATATGGATCAGAGTATTTCATTATCGAATCTCGTGGTTTATGGATGAATCATGTATGTATTAGTAAGGATGATGGATCAATGTATTTCATTATTTAATTCAATTGTGTATGTATCATTCTATTTATGCTTTCATTATTGAATATGAATTTGAAATATGTATATATCTATTAGAAAGGAAAAAAAAAATTATATACCCCAACGTCCCCCCTAAATTTCCCTAAAAATTGAGGGTACTCCCACACGTCCCCCTTGTGCGTCTCTCCGCACCCGCGTCTCCTTGTCCTGGAGTCTTGGTGGACCATTGTGTTCAGCAGGCTAGCCTCCTAGTGATTACACATTTTTTGCCAGAAGACTCCCGCAGCCCGCTACCAGCTCCCCAGAAAAATTGCGCAATTTTTCCAAGCAAGCCTCTTGCAGCCTGCTGCCAGCTTCCCGGAGAAATTGTGCAGTTTTCGCTGCCAACCCTTCTGCTGCCTGCACTACTTCCCTCAAAAAATTGCACAGATCTTCCCTCCAGCAGAGCTAGACCCTGTGGACAGTCACTGCTGATCTGGATTGTCCATCCCAGTCTCCCAGTGACCTCTACACAATTTTCATCGGTAATGCCTGAAGCCTGCATCCCGACTTGAAATTTGCCTTGCGCAGTTTCAAGAGCCTTGTCCTCTCTCCTGGTCACCTGCATCCAAAAGCGAAGGATAATGCATCATGATAGACTAAGAGATTTATGGATTTGATGTCATCTCATCATGAGTGATTGTAGATATAGGTACATGGATGAGACATGACGTGACGACGAACGGGATGAACAAGGAGAGCACATGCAAGGAGATTTGTTCGCGAACGAACAAAAAAGGAATGCATGTGAGGAGATTTGTTCGCGAACGGACAAGCGAGGTATGCATGCAAAGAGATTTGTTCGTGAACAGACGAACACATGAAGCATGTCAAAGTACAAGCAAAGGAGGAACATGCACGTGCAAACATCAAGCGAACACCAAGACCATCGAAAACTCCGCACACCTTGTCATGTAAAGGTGAAGCTATGATACACCAATAGCACATCCATTACTCAGCAGCATGAACATACTAACACTGTCGTGTCAAGTCGTGTCATGAGTCATCTTGACCACATCACTACTGTGGGCCATATTGTTGTAAATCAATGTAATGTAACATGGAAGCCCCTTTTACCCTTGGCTATAAATACCCCTCATTTGTACATGCAATAGACTTTTCATCTTTACTCTTCCCACATAGCCTTGAGAGTTTGTAGTCTTCTCTTTTAGGAGCGAGCAATGGTTCCAACGCCACACAATCGGGGTTAGTGATGTAATGGTGTACGGATGTGTCTTGGAACTTTCGCTTAATTCAGAAGCCTGTTAAAAGGCCAGCAAGTTTTCACACATGTATTGTAATTGTTTGTAAGACTATTCTTTGGACACTTGTAATGCAGGTTGCTTTTACCTGTGTTAAGACAGTTGAACTATTTCGGTTGTTTTAGTACATATGTTGTTGGATTTGTGTTATATCAGTTGTTAACGTTGTCTCAACTGTGTGGGTTATCCCGATGGGCACTCAACAGATTCATTCATGATAACTTGTTATAACACTCGTCGCACTCATGTGGACTATTCCTCTGGGTGTTGTACGTGCTATTTGTTCACCTTGTGTTTGTGATTGCCGCATCCGTGTCGATTACTCTATCGGAAGTTATGCATGTCCTATTGTGTTGTGTGTCTCTAGCAGAATTGGGACTATTCCCTTTCAACCTAAGACTCACTTCCACCCTCTCCCTCTATAGTGAAAGAACTTTGACACAAGTAACACCAAGCACTCACCAGGCACGCAAACCTCGTTGTTCGAAAACAAAGCAGACCACTCTCATGAGCTGACAAGCAAGAGCTAAGGCATATCTTTAAGATAATGGCAATCGAGCCATCATACCATATGGGACTCCTACACCAAACAGTGTGAGGTCTAGTTGGGACTTCATATCGGGGAGATCCCCTGAATGTTGGCTTGTCCAACACCGTCAACAAAAACAAAGTTATTAAATTAAAAAATAAAAATAAAAATTATAAAAAAAAAAAGTCAAAATTTAAAAAAATAATTAGAAAAAAAGGGCAAGGTCGTCACAGCAATTGACTCCCACTAGACCGTCAAAGCTCAAAATGTTTGATGAATTCCCTTCTTCAGCTAGACATTGATTTGTTGGGAGCTAGGGAGGCTAGATCTTACCCTTAAGGGCCTAGATTAGCCTTCCTTGCTTGAATGAATAGCCCAGAAAAAATTGTTGCTTCAAAACCTTTGAGCAATCAGCTATAAAATGAATAAAAGAATTCCAAACCCCAAATATATATACAAAATCATAAAACCACAAATACCCAAGTGTTGCAAAATAACAACGGTTAGAAAAATAATTTACAAATATTTACAATATCTACAAATTAAATTTTTTTAGCACAAGAAAAAATAATAATTTTGAAAAATATTTTTTGAATAAATGCCAATGGATGAATAATTTCAAAAGATAGATTGGCCAAAACCCTTCAGCAAAATTAATTACCACAATGAAACCCCAGAGCCCAAACAAGGTCGTTTTTCCCCACAGTTTGTGAACTTGGAGCCCAAGTGTTAGCGTACCTGTAAATCTCTATAGTTTTCTCAAGATAAAATTGTTAGATCATATGGGCAATCAGATCACCTAGGACAACATGTACCAATAGAATGTCCTTATAACCAACAAATGAAATAACAAATTATTAAAAAAAATATTTAGCACAATATAGGATAACGGATAGCTAACACATATCACAGATCAACAGAAGAAGAACACCATGAACTGAACCCCAGAGTCTTTCTATTATGATAAAAAATGTTCCTAACAGAGCAACAGCTCAATACCTGCGTTACAATTATTTTCTCATTTAAAGATCATCCAAAAGATATCAAATAAAAACTCAATAGCTTCTTTATATAGAGAAACCCCTTCAAGTGGAAAATAATGGCTAGTTGGCTTGATCCTCGTCAAAGTAATCTCGACCGTCAAAAATAATTTGATCACCTTTTAATCTCCACTATCGAATTTTTTATTTTGAGAAAAAATTCGAATTTTTCTAAAAAAACCACTTCTAATTAATCCAAAAATTAATATTTTGATTTGATTTCTTCAAAATTTTGACTTTGACTTAACCACCAAGGTCCAAGGGCTCAAATTTTCTTAAAATTTCAATTTTTCCCTTGGTAGAGGACCTCCAAAATTTGATTTTTCTTTGACCCACGAATTTTTTATTATTTTCCACTTGGAGAAAAATTAATTTCTCTATAATTAATTTTTGACTCAAAATTAATTAATTTTTTGGCTTAGGATTTTAATTTAATTTATTCAGAAAAACTAATTAATTGACACTAGAGGAGATTTAATGATTTTTCCACCCTCAAATATTTTAGTCATGGTGTCTAACTATCAGGGACAATGCACTAAAATATTTTTTACATCAAATTATTACAAATTCAACCCTTGAAAGGGGAAACACCTTTACACATAGACCCTCAATAATTTACCCAATTTTGTGACACGTGATCTGGTATGAAACCAAGTGTGCTTGTAATAAAATAATTTAGCCATGGTGTCTAACTGCGAGGGACCATGCACTAAAATTATTCCCAAACACACTTTTACAATAGACTCGATATAACACTAGGACTCACCTAAGACCTTATCCACGAAGTGCACCTTAGTTTTGGGGTTTAAGCTGGAAGAAAAAACTTTGTCAATTATGCGTGTTTACAAACACACATAACTCGAGGAGGTTAAAAGACTTCCTAGGATGAAATCCTTTGCCAAAATCATAGGTTTACCTAGGTGTTGTTACATAACTAAATGGTCATCCTAGCATCATTTACAATAAAACTTGTAGATATTGGGTTTACAATCATATAATCATGCTAGCTGATGACTTTGATCTCTGAAATTTTTTCTTCACTTCTTTGTACCCTGCTACCTTGGATTGTTGGCAAAGTGTGGTCAACAGACAACAGAACATATGTACAGTCTAGTGTTCACTAAGAACATCAATGCCCCAATCAGGTGTCTATACTCAAATGGATTTGCCAAATCAAGTCCTACAACTTCACAACATAGCTTCTTAAAGATCATCTCCATTGGTGTGGCCATGGACTTGCATTCCACCATTCCAAATCTTTCCAACAACTTGACAACATATTTCCTTTGTGAAGGAAAATCTCACCAAATCTTTTCCATGCCTCTAAGCCCATGAAGTAGTGCATTAAACAAAGGTCTTTCATCTCAAACTCAAAGGCCAGCTTTGTCTTACACTAAAGAATAAGAGGTTCCCTACGTGTCAAGAATAAATTATCAACATATAATACCAAAATCAAAAGCATACCTTGGAAGACTTTGAAGTAGAGATTCAGATCAACATTGCTTCTTGTAAATCCAAGCTTCGTCAAATAGCAATCAATGCGAGCATAGCAAGCCCTAGGGGCGTGCTTCAATCCATAGAGGGTTTTCTTCAACTTGCACACGAGTCTTCCTGTCATGTTCCTCAAAGCCCTATGGTTGTTTGAAGCATAAAACTCCTGATACGCAGAATTATATGTATAAATATTTTATTAAAAAGATGAATAGACAGATGATTATGATTACAATGGGGTTCCTGGCTTATATACCGCCATGGCACCCCTTTGGGAAAGGGCATGATCTTATGATCGTGCCTTTTTGTCTAACTAAACCTAAAATTAAATAAGAAACCTAAAATCAACTAATTTTTTACATAACATTGCCTTCCTCTCGAAAGAATTCTTTGTCCTCAATGCATACGCAACGACCGATGTTTGTTGACAAAATGCTTCATTCTCCCAAGAAGCGTCTTCTTCGGTAAGTCCTTCCTCTTGATTAGATATTCCAAGATGATCAAGGTCCCACATTTTAAAAGGTCTTGGATTAATCTTGTAATTTCCGTTTTTTGGTGATGTGGATATTGGTATGGCTTGATGTTGACGGGTTCTGATCTTGCCTTGACTTCTATTGTATGCTCAATTTCCTTATTAGGCAGCATCTTCATAGGTAGGTCTTGAATTACTTTTTCATGCTTCCGAATCAGATCTTGTAACTCTGGTGACTCTTCTCTAGTCATATTTGCAGATAACATTTCTAATTGGTGACATTGTACTACATAAGCAGGTGCTCCTTTTCGACTCATCTTCATCATCTGAGATGATGATACAACTTGATTTTCTGGTGCTTGGAATCCGTGTAGTTTGTACTTTTGACCTCCCCATTTGAATTTTATAAATTGTACTTGATGGTTGGCGGCATAAGTACCTAAAGTTCGTAGCCATTGGATACCTAAGACTACATCTACTCCTCCTAACGGCACCGTGAAGAACGGAGACTCTAGATTAAAGTCTTGAATCTGCAAATTGACCTTATGGTATTTCCCCACCTTTTCAATCTTCTTACCGTTAGCTACCATCACTTTCATGTTTGGCAAGGGAAATGAAAAGATATTGAGTCTCTTTGCCACAGTTGCATCTAAAAAATTGTGTGTGCTTCCAGAGTCGATGAGAACCACTACATTGTTCTTCTTTATGTGTCCTTTTAACTTTAAGGTTTGAGGTTGTGATATACCTGTCATGGCTGATAATGACACTTGCAGAATACTCCCGTCATCTAATTCTGGTGAGAATTCTGGGGCATCTTCTATTTCTTCTATGTCAGAACCTTCACTGTTTGAATCATTGGTTGCTTCACAATTATATAGGTTCTTTGGTTCTTTTCCTTTAGCACATCTATGTTTGGGGTCCCACTTCTCACCACAGCGTTTACATTTACCCTCTTTTATCCTTTGCATTTCCACATTATATTTTTCATCTTCACGACGATGTGGTGGAACATATCTTGTATTATTTGAGTCCACATACTGGGGTATTCTTCGTCTTGAATATGTTTTTTCTGCTTTTGACCAAAATATTGGTTCGGATTTCTTTTCAGCTGTTTTTGCTTTCCGTCTTGCTACTTCTGTTGATGTAATGTCATGCATCTCAAGTTCTGCTTGTAAATGGGTTTTGAGTCTTGAGACGTATGATTGAATCAGACGAGATTCTGATAACCCAGGTACTCGTGTTACTAAAGTCTCCCATTCTTGAGTGTATTCGTCCACACTTCCTTTTTGTCGTAACTTGATGAGTTTTGAAAAAAACTCTTCTTCTCTTACACGTTGGAATCTTTTAAAGAAGGCATCTTTAAATTTTCTCCAGCTAATGATGTGTGTTGTTTTTTTCCACCACATATACCAGTTATATGCTTCTCCTTCCATTTTCATGGATGCATGCCTGAGCTTTTCGTCATCGTCATTGATGTCATATATCTCAAAGTATTCTTCTGCTTTATTTATCCATGCAACATTGTTTTTTTCGTTTCCATCGAATTTAGGCATCTTGACCTTTGCCCTTCGCTGGTATGTTGCTAATGGTTGAGCGAAAAATGGGTGTTGATTGGTAAAGGTATCCCAGAGTTGCTTGTTTGTAAGGGTTGTGTTACTTGCTTCTTGGTGGGGTGTCGCTGATTTTTTTGGGGATTCAACTTTTTCATGAGAGTCTATTGACTTTGTTGAATCTGATGAAATGTGTTCTTGATTCTCTTCATTTTCTTTTAGTAGTTGTTTGGGTGTACAATTCGTCTTTTTACACAGAATTTTTAGCATTGTTAAGACCTCTCTGATGTCTACTTCTATTTGGACATGTTGATTTTCCATCTTTATTTCTATTCGATTTGTCGTATCCTGAAGATTTTTTATTTGGTCAGCCTGTTTTCTGATATTGTCAGCCTGCCCCTCAAGCTTGATCTTGAATTCATCTAATATTTTACTGACCTCATCATGGTTGCTATTTATCTTATGCTCCGAGTCCAACAATTTTTTTGGAAATCCGCCATTGTCATTGTCGACATCGAGCGGGTTTGCGGGGGCATGTATTTATCTGCCAGCTTAAATTTTTTTTTTAATTAAATAATTAAATTATATAACATATAGTTTCAACCATATACTATATGTATATATAAATAAATTATATATAATATATAATTATTTAATAAATTTAGTTATATATAATTTTAATATATATAACGAAATCTCAATATTGAATTTAAATCAAAATGGAATGGCACAACGGTTTGACCTATCACAAAAACACCTTGGAGGGGATATCACTGCAGATTTAACGATGGCTACGATTTTGGGACGGAGCTGCTAAGCAAATGCAGAAACAAAAATGCAGGAACAAGGAGGTGGACGTGGTGTGCTAGTGGGACACAGACACTCAAGATTACAGGCCTCCCGTGGATGCAAAAGGCCCACAAGCAAATATTAAGGCAGATTAAATAATTTATATTAATCAATTATATAAATCATTAATTGACTAATGTTTTGATTAAATGTTATGTCACCGTATCACCTTAATTGATTGATAGTTATACTATTAATAATTAAATTTCGTTGATACGAAACCTGACGTGTCACTAATCGTTGCACCGTATTGATGGTATCATTTATTACGTCGTCGTCCAGTCACAACGTATCGGTCCTCCTTAGCGTGCGATCTTCGGTGTGCAGTCATGATTTCATGCAGTGGAAGGACTGAGGCACAATACTCTAGAGCAAAAAGAAGACAAGGGTAATGGTGGGAGCACGAACGACGGAAGACACGATGACGTCGCGCAATGGTTGTGCAGCGGCGGGCAGCGACAGTTGCAGTGGATAGTCAATAGGAGGGACGGGTCCTAGGGCAACACAATCAGGACAACAATAGAATGGCGTAGGCAGAGACGGTAATGACTATTTGGGGATTTGCAGGACAAGCAAAGCGGAGGGCTGGGTTCGGTTGGCGGCCAACAGAGTTATGGTAACAGCGAAGAGATGAGGTCGATGATTGGTGGCATCAATGAGAACCTGTGTTTTGCAGGCAAAGAATCGACCTGCTCTGATACCAATGAAGCATAAAACTTCTGAAACGCAGAATTATATGTATAAATATTTTATTAAAAAGATGAATAGACAGATGATTATGATTACAATGGGGATCCTGGCTTATATACCGCCATGGCACCCCTTTGGGAAAGGGCATGATCTTATGATCGTGCCCTTTCGTCTAACTAAACCTAAATTTAAATAATAAACCTAAAATTAAATAATAAACCTAAAATCATCTAATTTTTTACATAACGTTGTTCTAAGTATACTTCTTCCTTAAGCATGCCATGTAGAAATGCAGTCTTCACATCCATCTGATGAAGTGTCCATCCTTGGCTCAGGCATAGGAGGCTCTTCGTGTACGTCCATGGCATCATCGTTTCTCTCAATATTGGCAGGGGGAGGGGTGTCCCTTACGTTCCCAAGAACATCTTCATCAAATGTCACATCCCTGCTAAACTCTATACTCCTTTGACTAGTACATATATTCTATAAGCTTTAGAATTTAAACAATAACCAACAAAAGTACCTTTCTTTCCTTAAGCTTCCAGCTTGGCCCTCTTCTCCTTCGGCACATGAAAGTAGATGGGTCAGCCAAAGATCCTCAAGTGTCCAACCTCGGGCTTTACACCTATGAAAGCTTCTGTGAGAGTCTTGTCACCCAAAACTTGGTCAGGAGTTCTATTTGGAGCATAGACAATAGTGTTAGCAGCTTCTCTCCATAGAAACTTTGGCGGATTTTGATGGTGTAGTATAGCTCTGGTTGCTTCCATGATAGTCCTATTCTTCCTTTCAACTACACCATTTTATTCAGTGTTATAAGGTACGATAGTCTCCTTGATTCCAACATTCTTGCAAAAGTCAATGAATTCATTTGAAGTGAATTCCCCTCCATTGTCAATCCTCAGAATTTTGATCTTCTTTTCGGTTTGATTTTCCACCAATGCCTTTACATCCCTAAACATGTCAAATGCTCGTTCCTTGTTCTTTAAGAAGAAAATCCATGTCTTGCGGGGGAAGTCATCCACAAAGATTACATAGTACAAGTAGTGACCAATAGAGGTCACTAGCATGGGTCCATATAGATCAGAATGTATAAGTTGAAGTATTCCATTGGTCCTGCTACTTGAAGGGAATGGTCCCTTCACATGTTTTCCACTTGCACATCCTTGACAAACTCCATCATGACCTATCTAAATCTCAGGCATTCCAGAAACCATCTTTCTCACCTTAGGCAAGGCTTTAAGTTTATAGTGAAGGTGAGTGAATCTTCAGTGCCACAGCTCACATTGATGAGAACCATCATGAAACAAGGCTTGAATAAGGCTCCCACAAACTTTTCTATAGGCCTTCATTTCTAGTCACAAGTGTGAAGGCATCTTTCATGCTAGTTCTCCTTGGCCAAGCAAGGACGTTCCCATTAATGAATGCAACCTTGAAACCCTTGTCTTCCATGACAGAAATTGAGATAGGGTTATTCTTCAATCCTGACACATATAAGACATCATGTAGATGTATGGTTTGACCATAAGTTCAAATGAAAAGAAACGGATCCAAACCCCTTCACAAGATATGTAGAATTGTCCCCAAGTATTATCTTCAAATCAGACTCCCTCTCAACCAAATTTCAAAGGACTTCTCTATAACCAATGAAATGTCTAGAAGCCCCACTATCTACCAACTAGCTATCAAAAGAACCCAGAAGAGAGGAACTAGAAAGAGCAGAAACAAGAAAGTACCCAAATAGAGTTTCAGTTGCATTATTACCATACCTTGGGTTTCTTGATCTCTTTTGAGGACGGTGACCTTCATGAGCAACAAGAGCTTCGTTTCTTCTATTGTTAGAGTTGTTGTGGCCACGATTGTTGTTGTTAGAACTTGGAGCATTATCATTCTTTGGACAGTCTGGGCATAATGTGTTGGAAAAATGTAACTAGTGTCGGTCTTTATAATGAAAGATAAATTTATTTTTATTTGTTTTATTAAACGTGTTCTTCATGCTTCAGAAGTCAAAAGAGCCAATACAATATGTATTTGAGTCATTTCATTTGACATTTGAAAATAAAGAAATTTATTTATTATTATTTGGTTATTCAGTGAAGTCTACCTATATAACTCTTGGGCACCCTACTGAACAACTATATAAAGACTACCATTCGACCTATCTGAAGACATACAGGCAAGCACAGATAATTCGACTTCCGCAATTCATAGAAGGAATGGAATTCGAGATTCTAAGGAGAAAAGGAAGTTAAGATAAAAAGCAACGGAAATTAAGATAAAAATCAAAGGAAGTCTGAATTTCTATCCTATACTTGTCACATCTGCAAAGTTAAGAATCTGAAACAAGTTCGAGTATCTGAAGTTTGTAATAGAGCCGAGAACTTGAGTTAAGACCAAGAATCTGAAGTCTGTAGCAAGGCCGAGTCTGAAATCTTTTGAAGTCTGTAACAAGACCAAATTTTTATCTCTGCAATTGAGCTGAAGTTTCAGAGATCTTGATCAAATTGAAGAGGCTTTTGACTTTGATTGAGGAGATGGGTTGACTTGGAATTTTATTTGGTCTCAGGTTGGGTATCTCATCTTTTAATTGATTCAATAAGAAGAGGATTGTTGAGTTTTCCCTGTTGAGGGGTTTTTCCCTAGCTTGAAAGCCTAAATCTTTGTGTCTCTTACTTCTTTGTGATCTTGGAAGAATAATTTGCGTAATTGCTTGACGAAGAAGTAACAATAAATAACAAAGAATAAGAAGATTAACTCTCACAAGTAATTACCAAGTAAGAAAATCTAATTTACCTTTGATTTTCTAACATGGTTTCAGAGCTAAGGTGAAGAGGAGACACCTCTTACATGGCATAGAAAAGAAGATCATCTTTTTAGCAGCCACAATTGACAATATCTTTTGTTAACAGCGCATCTCAAAGTCATTATGTCTAATCCAATGGCATTTATGTGCACAGAAAGCAATAAGCTAGAAGGAGCATCCAACTTCAAGGCATGGAAAAAGAGAATTGACTTAGCCCTTAGAGAGAATGATGTCATGAAATTCGTTCAAGGGAAGGTTCCAGTACCAAATAAAGAGAATGCTCAAGAAATGGAGAAATATTAAAAAGGAGAGATTAAGGCGCAAAGAATTATCTGAGTCCATCAAAGACCACCTTATCACTTTTGTATCAGAATTATCTACATCTAATGAAGTTTATGATACCTTGGTGAAATTATACTCCATCAGTACAACAGGTCACATGATAGCCCTCATAACTCAATTACATCAATCAAAGATGACAAAGGAAGACACTATAGCTTCTTATTTCATGAAGATATCAAAAGTTAAAAATCAACTTCAAGAAATTGGTGAGAAAATATATGATTCAGAATTAATGACAGTTGAAATCAATGTGTTACCTAAGGAGTGGGATGGTTTTGCAAGCAGTATCTATGCAAGAAAAGAAGCTCCATCATTTGAATGGGTCCAATGTTAAATAGAAGAATCCAGAATAATGGCTAGAGATGATTCTCAACCTGTCAATGAAACCTATCAAGCCTTTGCAGCTAAATCAAAGAAGAATTTTGATAAAAACAAGAACAAAGACATGTCCAAAGTCCAATGTTTTGGTTGTCATGAATATGGACACTACAAAACAGATTTTTTTAAGAACCCTAAGAACAATAAAAGGAAGGAAAGGTCTGAAGCATTAACAGTTGAGGATGAAGTGCCTTCAAAGAAGCAGAAGGAAGATCCTAGAGATCTTTACTATTAAGAGATCATGGAATTGATGACTGATGTATCATGCACTATGTTTGTAACATAAAGCTTAGAAGATAGTCTAGCATGTGTAAATGAAACTTGAAGACATGTTTAGAAGGATAGTTAACTCCCTCATCAAAATTAGAGGAAAGAGGGAGGAATAGACAGCCTAGTTTACAAAATTCATCCAAGAAGCAACACATCAAATGAATAGGTCTTTGAACTAGCCGCAAACCTGGAAGGAGCTCAAGTAAAGGTGAGGAGGGGCAAGTTTAGTGTCTTCTCAAGACTGTTTTGAGGCCGACTAGGAAAGGGAGCAGGGTGAGGCTAGGTGAAGCATTTCTGGGCAATTTTGTGCCAAGTTTAGTGGTTGGTTTTCTTATAAATCAGGTCTGAGTTCTTTGAAGTGTGCCCTAGTTGCAAGATGAGACTTGTAAGTGTCCTTTTGGAGGGTCGAAAAGGTGCAACAGTGAGCTAGAAAAAGGATTAAGGGGTAGCTAAGGAAGGGGCTTGTAGAAGAAGGCTAGTCACAACATTTAAGAGCAGTTTTATCCTTAGTTGTGGGGCTGTGACTATAATTACAGATAGTACTAATCACAGGGCTGAGATTGCAAAGGAAAGGCACAGTGACCGAGGTCAAACAGGGAAAAAGTATTTTGAGGTATGCTAGGTTGTTGCAGGAGGTTTTGAGGCCAAGTTAGGACTGATGTGTAGTGTTGAAGTTTCTAAGTCTAACAGTTAGAAACCCTCCATGTACTTTCTGATTTATTCCTTCCTACTTGTTATAATTAATTAACAAGTTATTTACCATGTAAATACTGAAAATAAACACAAGTACATGCTCAACACATTGCAGATCATCAATTGAAGGAAACAGAGACAAGCACAGAAATGACACCGTTATTTTTGGACTAATGTCCCCGGAAAAACCCAATGCGGGAAAACTAGTGCAGCTATCTCAGGGTTTGATTTATTAAGCAATTTCAGAATATAATCTGGGTGCCAAATCCAGCTCACCCAACAGAGAAAAATCTCGGCAATAGTACCTCTCCTTTGGAGACAGATGCTCCGGCTGAAACCCCAGATAAACACTTTGGCAACTCCTCAACTCCATTCTGCCCCACAAAAAACCCCAGTGTCAGCCTCTAGGGACTGCGTCAGCCTCTTCTGCCCTCTGCATCAGCTTTCCCGGCAGTTCCAGTAGTTCCCGGCAATTTCAGCTTCTACCCTCTACGTCAGCTTTCTCGACAGTTCCAGTTGTTCCCAACAGTTCCGTCTTCTGCCCTCTACGTCAGCTTTCCCAGCAATCCCCGGCAGTTTCAGCTTCTGCCCTCTACATCAGCTTTCCCGGCTATTCCAACTATTCCCATCAATTCCGGCTTCTATCCTCTGTGTCAACTTTCTCAGCTACTGCGTTGATCCTCCCGGCACTATCTTTGCCTTTCTGCTTCTGTATTCACTATCCCTCAGCTACAACTCCAGATCACTCTCTCAACTTTCTCAGCAAACCCAGCCCCAGAAAGTCGAAATCTTGATCTCTTGGTGTGTCATTTGGCTTCTCCTCCAAGCAACATCGTTGGATGAGTCATTTGGCTTCTCCTCTATCTTGAAGTATAAGATAGACATCTTGACCAAGTCAAATGAACTTCAATAGAAAAAAAGATATCTTTAAAGGGGTGATTGCTCTTGTCTCCTTGGGCTTGTCTTCACCTCAGCTCGGATACCATGTTAATTTTTCAATGTCCTATGTTGTCACAATCACTTTTAACAATTTCTTCTCATGGTAGCAATCACTTTTCCAATTAAATTTCAATCACCCAATAATAGTAAGCAATTGTAGATAGAATAATAACAACATGCACAATAGAAGACATCCAAGATTAATGAAACACAAAGATTTAGGTTAAAGATCAAGGAAAAACCCCACAAGGGGGAAAACCCAACCAGATTCTGTAGTCAAACCCAACAAAGGGGAAAACCCTCAACAGATTTGTAGTCAAACCAATCAACACATGCCCAAAACTTCAGTCAAAAGTCTCATGAATTCGGCCTCCCAAGAACAAATCAGAATTATATCAAACTAGCCCAAGTCAAGCAAAGTAAAAGCAGGCCAAAGTAGTCCCAAAACAGAAGCCAAACTCGGTTAACAGATTTTTGTCTCGTCTCGCACGTGTGAACTCAGACCCTGCAATTTCAGATCAGATCGAACCAATAGAAAATGATTTGATGTATGTGATGATGCCTCCAAGTGATGCCAAGATTGATCTATTTATATGTGGTCTAGGTGGACGAATTTCTCATTTAGGCCAATTTGTACTTTTTGAGGTGACTTGGATCCACATTAAAAATAATATTTTCCCATCAGCAAATTTAATTCTTCAAAGGGCAATTGGGGTCTCCTTAGGGTTTGTTGGGCTTCCCTACTGGGGAAATTGCTCCCACAACTGCCAATTTTCAACAAGATTGTACCAATCTTCTTATAATATGAGTTGTTAATCAACTTAAAACTTACCTCTTAGAAATGTCTCATTATTGGTTGATTTCTCTTTCAATAACTTTCGTGTTTATTTAATGGAAATGTTATTGTGAGGGTCAAACCTCTTAATTCAAGTTGACTAGAATTTATTTTCTCTATTTGATGAACACACCTTCAAACTACCTTTATAGGTTCTCCACGAATGGATTCTCCAACATATTTCATGTCATATTAACAAATTAAGAAAGACTGTACATTGGTTCATTTCAACTCTTTGATGCCCTTAATCATATATAAGAGAATCACTCATAGTTTGATCCTTTGATTGCATGCACAATGGATAGGCACTAGATCTACCCATCATCTTTTCATTTCTCTATATTACAACAATTGTTTTGCTAAAGCCCCCCTTTATTTCACCTTGAGCTCTTATTGCCTAAGCATTAGCAATCCAATTTTAGGGATAACCAATTTTAGTAGAAGAACCAATCTAAAGAGTGGAAGGCGGTTACTATGGTGACATTGGATAACCTCTCCAAGTTTCCCTTATGATTTCACCTTGTGGTTGAGACTTTAACACCTTGGGTGAGAGCTTGAGCACTAACAAGCCACGTTTAAGATTTTTAAAACCCACACTGGTCATTTTAATCAATATTTCATTCACTTTTAAAAAATTGGTACACTAATATCCTACAAATCAAAATGTAAATAGAGGGTTGTGGCCTTTCTCAATGAAAGCTCTCTTTTTTGCTTCATTTCCATATTCAAAATTCAAGAATGGTGTTGGAATTTCTAAGTCTGACACGTTAGAAACCCTCCATGCACTTTACTAATTTATTTGTACCTACTTGTTCTGTTAATTAACAAGTTATTTACCGTGTAAATACGGAAAATAAATACAAGTGCATGCTCAACACATTACAGATCATCAACTGAAGGAAACAGAAACAAGCACACAAATGACATCGTTATTTTTGGACTAATATCCCCGGAAAAACCCAATGCGGGAAAACCAGTACAGCGATCTAAGGGTTTTATTATTAAGCAATTCTTTTCTGAGTATACTGGGTGCCAAACTGGCTAACCCAACAGAGATAAAAAATCTGGGAGCAATACCTCTCTTCGAAAACAAGTATTCAAAAAGCTTGCTCCACAAAATCCCTCTCCAGCACAATCTGAAGCTCAACGTCAGCCCTGTTGGCCTCTGCATAATCCTGAAACCCTCTGCGTCAACCTACCGAGGCTCTGCGCAGCCTCTCTGGCTCTCTGCATCACTCCTGCAACCTCTGCGTGGATGACGCAGGCCCTTCTGGCTCTGCGCAGTCTATGTTGCCTCTGCGTCTGCCTCTCTTTGCTTCTGCGCTGGTCTCTCGGCACTGTCCCTGCCTCTTTGCCTCATACTCACTGCCCCTCGCTATCACTGATCATTGATTCTATCTCTCTTAGCAAACCTCACTCTAGAGAATAGAATGACTGATCATTCTGATGCGTTCTCCAAGTGACCCTCAAGCCTCCTCTTATACTTTTCTCGTTGACATATCAAAAACGAGATTAAGTCCCTAATCGACACTTAAGATTAGATCTAGGTTGATCCATGTCTTTTGGACCATTTTAACACAGTTTTATATTAATTCACATTAATATTTTAATTTCCCTAAGTTTAGACTTAGGGACTCCATTAAAAGTATTAATTATTTTAATATCTCCCAAACTATTTAGAATCTGCCCAAACCCTTTCTGGGTATTGGAGATCTCATGTGCCCTAACCTCTCCACCGAATTTTGTGGCTAGAACACATCCAATGTACCCCAAATCAACAAATGGTATCATGAAATTTTTGTCTTATGGTTCTTTTGCCTATATATATAAACACACACACCATACACATCATATCCAGGCTTTCCAGAAAAATATCATGACCATTCTGCATACCGTATTCATATCTGTTCCATTATCTGTACCCCTGGCACCGCACAGCTTAATTTTTATCTCATTTGAGATAATGCATCCCAAATGTACAAACCACTCCTCCCTCCTCTTCTTGGTTGTATGTGGAGCTACATGACCCAATTTGAAGAGGAGCTTTCATGGTTATGCAGGAAGCACTTGCACAATGTCCCATGGGAAAAATGTGTATCACATACTCAGATTAATGAAATTCATCTTCTTCAAAAAGAAAAATAAAAATTTAATTTCAAGAACCTACCACCCAATGGTAAAGATCACAGAATATGTCTTAATAATAATTCCCTAAGACAGAAGGGACAGAATGGGGAGTGTGCCCTAAGAAAAGGTAGCAGATCCTTTCCAAAGATTGTTCACTTTTGCACACACCAGAAGCTGTACAAAATTGAACGCAAGACCCAACCAGAGCTCAACCTTTGCCATTCTTCTATTTGCAGTCATGTGGCATTCACGTTCATATTTGCAATATGCATGTTTCATGCTTTTACTGGGGAGAATCTTGCCTCATCGTACCAATATCTGACCATTCTGAACGTTCAGCTGTACTTTAGCAAGTATTAATGAGTGTCTTTTGTGTTAGTATGTCTTACTTCTCCAGATTTGTTTTTCATATTGAGTATTTCATCCCCACAATATATACGTATTAATTGACAAATTCACCCAGATTTGGTTCAACACAAAGCACATAAATGCATACATACAAGATTGCACACATGTTTCTATATACGATTACATCAGAAAATTAAGAATAATCAATCATTATCTTTAATTTACTAACTGTTCGTCAATTGAAGATCAATTAGGGGTAAAATGATCACAATGCAGCAAGAAAAATGTATACTGAATCAGTACCTTGAGAAGAAGCCTTAGGGGAGAATTTCCATACAGCAACCTGCAACGAATGCAGAGATACCATGTTTCAGACCTTACAATTAAATACACCTTATCTTAAGGCAAGACATATGCACAAAACAAACAGAAAAGACTCGTATCAAACTGGAATGTTGACCCTAATGAATTGAATTTTACAATAAGAATTCAAATAGAGACATCAAAACAACCCACCAACTGGCAAAGGTGTGACACATGTCATTGCATTTAGGTTTGTTTTTGCACAAACATTCAGCATCATATTCACCCTACAAGAAAAATCAGCCTTTACTTCTCCCTATAATCTTATGTCTCAAATGAACTCCAAAAGGTGATGTATCAGCAGATTTTGTGAGGACTAAGAAATTAAGGCAACATAGGAAACTAGACATGCAGCCCAAACCACCCATGACAACTAATTTATTTTGGCATCAACACTATCAAATGGTATTACCATAGTCCAGAGATTTATTTAAGAAATCTGTACAATAAAATTCAAAATTTGTCTTGAACTATAATCAGTTACAATCTTACCATTCCATCATGACAGCCAGCTAACAATAGATCATGAGGTGCTGAAGTAGACCACTCCAAAGTAAGAGGAATGCTGTTCACCGACTCAATAAATTAGCAACCGCTATTTATAAATTGTTTAAATCATCAAAAGAAAAAAATGCAAGGACATCAACATAGACACGAGTTTTCCATAAGTCATTTTTCCATGCATACCTAGATGAAGTGTAAAAAAGAATCCTTAAATACAATTTCTCTATAATCCTTCAACCACTTGTGCACCATGCCATCATTCAAGAAAACTTCAATGATATGGTCTTAGCGAATAATCCGTAAGTTGCAGTCATTACAGTACTAAGCTTCCAATTTACGACAATTTCTCCAGTATTAGAGTTTGCCAGGTTTCAAAATGTTATTGGTATAGAGCAATGTTAACAGAACCAGACCAGTCATCGCTCAGATCGAGCCCAGAAACCTGAAACGGACTGGAACCAGAAAAAGACTAGACAAAAAACCAGACTACCAAAAAATACATAAAATCAAACAAGAAAACATATACTCTCATGTGCATCCATATGAATCAATACTATTTACACACAAATATACAAAGTTTCTTATGTATATCTATATAGCAAGGGTTCATATAACCAAAACAGCACCTAGCGCAATCCATCTCTGAACGGAAAATATATCAACAAGGAGGCTCTAAATGCAATGTCCCTTCCTAAATAAATTTGTCTCAAGCTTATTTTCCACAATTTTGACATTTTTGGTAACCAAGGCACCCACAAAATTTTGGGAAAAAGACTTAGGAGAAAAAGGGAGGCCGAAATACTTGGTTAGTGGAGCGTGGGGGCCACATGCACAAGGAAAAATGCACTTGCCTAGGGAGAAATTCGAATAGCCAAGGGAGGTTGAAAGGCTAGATGGAGGGGCCCACGTGGGAAAAGGAAGCTCATTAATTATAAATAGGAGAAGCTCAGCCTCATTTGGGGTCTTTTGTCAATTGAACTCACTCTTGTTGCTCAAGCTGCTTAGCCGGGTCACTTGTTCTTTAGCACCGAGTTTTTGCAAGCGGAGAACTCACCCTCTCTTCAGGCCAACCTAGGGAGGTCACATCATACCACTTTGGAGAAGAGCAGGAGGGAATTCAGAGCTTATCATTCAACCATTTGCTCAGCTAGTATGTGTTCGAGGAGGATGCATGAAGGGAATACGCAGGTGTCATTGCAGGGGTCTTCCAGGCAGCAACTGCCGGGAGAATTTTGGTACAGAAGCTTCAGTGGAATATCAGCCTTTTGGAGTTTTGGAGCAGGAGGTGGCTGCTTGAAGGCAGCATGCATTGCAGCATCCAAGGCCAGCACAGAACCCTCTCACTAGGCACACGTGTGAGCTCAAGAGACGAATTGGGAAGCTGGAGTTTGCCCGGGTAAATAAGGAGAACCTTAGGGTAGTGTAGCTCAGCCATTTTGGAGTGATTTGGAGGGCTTTCTCTGGGAGTTGCAGGAAGACCGTATTTCCCAGCAGCTGGAGGAGGACGTGGTATTTGGGCCCAAATTTTGGGGGTCAAAACCAGACCAAACCCTTTCTGGGTTTTGGTGGGTTTTTGAGGAGCTTGGGGTTCATTTTGTAGAATTCTCTGAACACCAGAGGTGGGGTTTTCAGCAAGAACTCTCCAACAGACAATGCAGTTTTCTGGGGTAGCGCAGGGCAGCATTGGAGCAATTGATTCTATCATTTGGGCTTGTTATTTTATCACCTGTGTTTTTTCATGCTTACCATTGAGGCAAGCCCGGGTGCACTCCTTCCACACTATTGCACTTTGCCCCAATTGCTTAATAAAATGGCTCAGCTAGTTATTATCTCTGGTGTTTACATGGGTGTTTACTGAGTGTTTGAAATTTATGGTGTTATATTTATTGTTTTCTTTGTATATCACTGTTTTTCCTAATTAGGAACATTACACTAAATGGCCTCAAAATCCAAAAAAAAACATGCTACAATAAATAACGCCATTTATTATCAAAATCATTACCTATATTGGGACCATCATCATTCATATCACCCTCTAAGCATTTAAATAAGATCGAAAAAGCTTAACATGCCTAATCAGTGATTTTGCTAGAGTGAACAAACATCTCTACTAGGGTCGTGATATAGAAGTTCAACAATCAATGCCACCAACATGAAGGTACATAGAGGGTTCGGTAGCTCTTGATTAAATGTCAGTTCGATACCCTCATACATGACAGAATCCAATGGAAACGTTGCAATCCTGTCAATCCCAAAATCTTCAAAAATGGTTAAGTCTACTGAATTTAAAGGCATCTAAAATTCCACATTCTCCATATGAAATCCAATGAAGTTGGAACCACCCTAAAACATCCTGAAACAATTCCTGGTAATGTTAAAAATTAATATAAAAGGATAAAAATAAAAGATAAAGGAGAATGTCAACTCAATATTATTAATTAAAAGAGTGAAATGGGGAAGGGGGTTCTCTTCAAATAGTGTTCTTGGGGGCCTAGGGTTGGCTATTGTGCTTGGAAACAACTTAATTTATTGCTTTAAAAAAGATTAACTTTTGGTGTTCCCTAGCCACACCATAGGGCACTATACAAAACTGGCCAAAAACAGTGTAAAACCTCAAACAGTAGGAAGTGACAGAAATATTTTTTCTGCAACAGTTATCTGAAATATTTTTATTTCTGGCTGGGGATTCCATGGTTTCGTTTGTTTCTTTTTGCAAGTCGATGCACAAGCGTCTTCTGCGGATTTTCTTATGTAGAACCTCTATTCTTTGCGGTCCAATATTGTTCTATGCCATTAGACTTGCAGTCACTTATGGCATCAGACACCCTGGTTCTGAGCGAATGATTGATGAAGAAGTTCTCAAATAATTGTGATCTGGGTGAATGTGAAGGGTTTTTGTTCAGGGATATATCACACGGCTTTGTCTCCGAGTATTGTGTCCTGTAAATTTTGAGCATGTGGTCCTCTATTCGATACACATATGAATCCTATAGGAAAATTCGCAGAATAAATTCTTGGTACCCAGATTTAAAATTACCTTAGGTTGAAGGTAGTGTTGGTTATGGGTGTTTCTCAGTTGAAAGTCTGGTGCACAAGAGTTTTACTGTGGCCTTGAGAATTTAAGCAAATTCTGAACTTATTGTATAGGGTTCCTAGCTTATAATTTTTGGAGAGTGGTTCTTAACTTAAGGGGATATTTAAAATGTGTGTTGTTCTGCGTTTTAGTTTGGTTCTTTAAATTCCGTTGGCACAAGGGTTTCGTTGACGTCTGTTGCAGATAGAACAATTGCTCTTAAGGCTCGGCCTCTTTTATTGATTTATCTTGGTTATCATCTCTACGACTGATTTTGTTTACAGCCTAATCCTTCACCTGAGGTCTGCAGTTCTGAGTATAGAAGGCTCATTTTCAAGAGGTCCATTATTGTTTAGAAGATCCAAAGTATGTATATATATATATATATATATATAGTGTTGATATTTGTTGAAGGGTTTGTAGTATATCCAGAATGATGCATCTACCGCATTGTTCTTGGCATGCTCTTGACTTCACAAATTTATACATATGCCTAAATCCTCAGTCAAGCTGACCTAATTTGTTGTTAACTGTTAGTTCAAATTTCTGAGACTTGCAACAATGGCAATAAATAAATAATAATTCAAAGAAGCCATGCTATGCTACTAAGAAGTTGATGTCTGTAAGGGTCAAGTTAACTAATGTGTTTTGCAGAGGATGTTGTAGAGAATCTGTTGTGTTTCATCTCATAATGAGTGTGGGAGAGCTTAAGCTACATCCAGCTACTAGAATGGTTTGAAGATTCAGTTCAGGTGTGTAATAGAACAGCAGTGGTAGGGCAGCATGATGGATGACTTCTGATGACAGCGACCTGTGACATGATAGGATCCTCACTATAGCAGTGATCCTTATATGACTAGATAGTAATCCTTGATATGGCATGACAGTATTCTTGGTGACTAGCATTCCTTTCAAGTTCTTGAACAAGTGTTTCGTGTTCTAATTGATGTGGAGCTAAGGTTTGGAAGATTGTTACCGTGACTATGATACGACAGAGCAGTAATTCATATTTGACCTGATAGTGACATCGTGACAATGTTCTCATTGTACAACTCATATGCATTACCTAACACTGAACAGTGTGCCTCTTAGAACTGAGATTTTCTATGTATTATGATCAGATAAGGTTTGTGCAGAGCTTAATAACCTTGAAACAATTTCATGTAGAACCAATTTGATATCTTGAGCAGAGACAGCAGTTGATAGTGGTGAAAGGTAGCAGTTTTGATACAGCGGCAGCAGTAGGATGTAGTTGTGAAGTGAAAAAGGGCAACAGTAACAGCAGCAACAATAGTGAAGGTGGCAGCAGCAGAGAAATAGCAGTGAAGTGTGTAGAGCAGTAGTGGCAGTGGAAGTTGCAGGTGCAGTGACAACAGAAGGTTGTGGCAGTTGTGATTGAGTTGATTGTAAAGGAGGTTGAAGACTCCTGCAGATTTGGTCTACGAAAAACTTCAGGTTTGGGAAGTCTTGTATTTACTTCCAGCCTCGCTGGTAAATTGTTGTATGTAAACCATACATAATGCAAAGCTTGTTTGGATGACATATTTTGTGTATTGTTCAATTGATGTGATGCTTACGTTCTGATTAATGCTCTGAATAATTGATAATAACTAACCAATTGTGAAAAGTAAGGAAATACTGATTCACCCCCTTCTCACTATTCCAAACATTATCTAGATCTAGTTATGCATCTCTCAAATTTACCTCCAATCATAAGCTTGGTGGATAGAAATTTTAGGGCAACCTTCCCTAACTTTCATTCAATTTGATAAATTTGAGTTTGGAGCCAAGGTTAAAACACGTGATGTTATTTTTTGTAGCATCGGATGTGTTCTAGCCACGAAACTTGGTGGAGAGGCTAGAATACATGAGATCTTCAAAACTCAGAAATCGTTTCTCGAAATTTCGCCTTGAAGTGTCTCAATTAGATTATTAATCGTTTTTTAAATATTTCCTAAGTCTAAACTTAGATAATATGGTTAGTTAATCCGTGTTAATTGAGATAAGGTGAGAATCATCTAGAAACTCACGCAGATTCAAGAGATGATCCTAGCCATCAATTATGTTTTAATCTTAGTCGTTGGTGCTCTAACAGTGCATTATAAGAGGAGGTCAATATGGTGATGGAGAATAAACCAATGCAGATACTCAGTTGCCCAGGCAATTCGATTGTCTCAATAGCAGTAGCTCAACAGAGAAGATAGAGGCAAAGGGTGAATAGTGTTAGTTTGTGGTAGCATCAGATGTTCTCTAGCCATGAAAATTGGTGGAGAGGCTAAGGCACATGAGTTCTAAAGAACCCAAAAACTGTTTGGTGAAATCCCACCCGAATTGTATTTTATTAAAATAATTAATATTTTTAATGGGGTTCCTAAGTCTAAACTTAGGAAAAGTAAAATATTAATGGATATTAATCAAAATATGGGTGAGAATGATCTAGAAGGCGGATCAAGTCAAGTTTTAATCTTAGCCGTTGATTAGAGACTTAATCCTGATTGTTGAAGTCTCAACGAGAAAAGTATAAGAAGGAGGCTTAGGGTTCATTTAGAAACACACACGGAGAGAACAAATTGATCTGGAGTTCGATTTCTAGGGCTAGGAAGCTGAGAATTCGAACAGAGTGATTAGTTGCAGTAGAGGGGCAGGGATAGTTCGGGACTACTAACAGAGAGGCAGAGAGAAGCTAGTGGAGGCAGTGCAATAACCAGAAGGACTGACGTTGGGACAATCTAGGCCCATGCAGGCCTGATGCAGAGCCAAAAGGGCCAGCACAGAAGCTGAAGTTGCCCTCACGCAGAAAGCCAGAACTGTCGAGGAACTATCGGAACTGCCGGGAAGGTTGACGCAGTGGGAGAAGAGACAACACAGAGCTGACGCAGAGCCTGTAAGGCTGACGCAGGGCCTACGCAGGGTCAGCACAGAGGTAGTTGGGGTTAGCTAGTTTTGTTGTCGAATCAACCGGAATCTACCAGGTGAAGTGAGGTAAAACTCACTCAATTTTTCCGCCATTGTATTTTCTCTGTCACTGGATTGTCGAGAGGGCATCCAACATTGTATTTAGAATTATTGCTTAATTATAATAAATCCTCGGAGTTGCTACACTGGTTTTCCCGCATTAGGTTTCTCCGGGGACTATTTTGTCCAAAAATAACTGTCTTCTGTATCCTATTATTTGCTCAATTTTTTGTTTCATGTAATCAAATTTGAAGTAGTGTAGGGTGCAGAAGTAATTTGCTTCAATGTTATTCAGAAAACAACTTGATAATGTATATTAAAATCAAGTAGGTGAAGTAGACTCAGATTTGTTGCAGTAGGGGTTCCTTGGACAAGGAATTTTCACATGGTATCGGAGCATTGATTTTGAAACAGGAACAGCAAATCCAGCACTGAGCAGAGAGGCCAATAGTCGCATTTGGTAGCAATTTGAATCCCCTTGAAGGGATTGTGCAGTCCTTGCCAGGAAGCAGAGATTCCGAGGAAATCTCTCTCTGGGAGAGTCAACAGAGAGGTACGATATCCAGTTCGTGAGTTTGCAAAAGCAGAGGGAGTGATGCAGAGCCTCAGCGCAGTGCTTGAAGCATGCAGTTTTTGCCGGGGCACAAATCCATCGGAAAAGAGTGAAGACACATCGAAGGCTAATTTTCTCCTCAGAGAACTTTTCGCCAAAAGTTCGAATTTCTCACTTGCCTGGCAGCAGGGCTGAGCAATGACTAGAGGAATCAGTTCAACAGTTGGGTGAGATGGCATCACATGGACTCAGAGATCAGAAGAGGTTGGAAGGAGCTCCCAACTATGTCATATGGAAGACCAGAATCTTAATTGTTCTGGAAGAGTACGATCTCGTAGCCTATCTCAAGAGTGTTGTGGTTATTCCTGCTGACAATGATCAGAAGAAGAAGTACAAGGTCGACCAAGGGAAGGCGAAGAGGTTCATACTCAATGGAGTTCGAGATCATGTCGTCTCACACTTGCAGGGTGTTAGTTTTTGGTAGCATCAGAAGTGCTCTAGCCTTGAAAATTGGTGGAAAGGCTAAAGCACATGAATTCTAAAGAACCCAAAAACCGTTTGGTAAAATTCCATCCAGATTGTATTTTATTAAAATAATTAATATTTTTAATGGAGTTCCTAAGTCTAAACTTAGGGAAATTAAAATATTAATGGGTATTAATCAAAATATGGGTGAGAATGATCTAGAAGGCGGATCAAGTCATGTTTTAATCTTAACTGTTGATTAGAGACTTAATCTTGGTCGTTGAAGACTCAACAGAAAAAGTATAAAATGGAGGCTTGGGGTTCATTTGGAAACACACACACACAGATTGAGGAAATCGATTTTCTGAGACGAAAAGTTCTCAGGAGGAAAATAGATTGGGGAGATCTTGCAGCGAAGGGGCAGTGATGTTGAAGGAAATGTAACTAGGTTCGGTCTTCTTAAATGTACTTTTGATATTTGTATTTATTCAAGAAAAGAAATATTATTTTTATGATATATGTCAATGCGTTTCTTGCTCATTGAAATAGGTCTAGCACTAGTTAAAGTGCTATAGGTACGTCAAATGGTTGAAGACCTCAAGGGCATGTTACACCTTGTATAAATATGTATTAAAGTCAAGAGAATATTGTTATGAATATAATTCATAACAACTAGCTAAATAAAATAAATATAAACATTAAATAATTAAATATTATTTAGGTTAATTAGTCATTGAAATTAAGTGAAAAGGCATGTCTAAAAGACATGCCCCCTCACGAAAGGTCACCTGCTGAGGTATAAAAGCAGGTCCTCATTGTACATTCAAATCATCTTATATCTTATACAATTTTAATAATAAATTATTATATTAAATACCTGTGTGTATTTTTATATTAAAGTTTTCAAGCTACCAGTCTTCATGCTTCAATTCTACAAGCTATCAGTCTTTCTTGTTTCAGCATAAGTTTTTATGCTACAGTGGTATCAGAGCCATGGCACACGATATAATTATGCGAGCCTTTGAACGTAGTTCGTCGCACAATGTACCATTACATTCACATCTTGATTACGTTGAACAGGTTAGTATTCAAGAAGCATTTCAGCATTTGAAAAAATCAATTGCAGAAGTTACAAATGGAGATTGTCACGAGCAGGAAGATGACCTGCATCCACCTGAAAACTCTAAAGAGAAGGGACGTGTGGAAGAAGCCCAAACAGCAGATGATCCAGAAGGAAAGGAGTTGGTTAAAATGGGAATACCAATTCAAGATTCGGAGCATGAACCTTCAGTAGCCAAAACTGTACAACCTGATGAGGTTGCTGGTCAGAAATCAGTGAAAAATACAGCTTCAGACAGTGAGAAAGAAGATGTACCCCATACCCCAGTCAGACTCATTCCCCTTCAGGCACCCCACAATTACAATATAATTACTCCATCCGAGATGCAGTTGAAGCTTCTGACAAAGGGTGTTGGTGGCCAAGCATCATCACCCAAGCTATGAGCACCAATTTTTAAATTTTCCTTATATATTTTCCTCACAATCATATACAGAAAATGTATCATTACTCCAAATTAAGACTTGCTCAAGAATGGCTCAAAGGAAAATGGTACCCGCTACCCTCACAGCAAACAAACAATATCATATATGAAGGAAAATATCCCATGGCTGCAAATAGTGAGACAACTTCGATAGCATCATCTCCCTGGGATATGCAAACTAATGCACAATCTCAAAGGAAGTTTGAAGAAAAAGTTAAAAAGCAGAGAAGGAATTATGATTGGAAAGAAAATAAGGCAACATTAGATGTTGAAGAATGTTCTTTTCAAGCGAGTAGAGATAGAGATTTAGGAAGGCCCAACACTTTCAATCACGCAAATGCAATGTTGAAGAATGATGTAGCCCTATGTAGGAAGAAGAGAAATGATGCAGAATAAAATCAGAAAGAAAATTCACTTGCTCCTCATTCGATAGGTGTTAAATGACTGTATGTTTATGATGATAGAAAGGATGGAAAGTATAGAGGCATTAAAGCTACGTCAGGTAATGATGTCAAAAGATTTAAAGCTACAAAGCCAACATAATCCATGGATCAGATCTTAAAATACACCAAGACTCCTATTGAAAGATGCACAGTGGGAGAGTTTTTCTGGAACGGGGTGATTGTTTATCATTCTAAAACAAATGGAATAGTTGCCATTGACAAATATACAGTACCCATTCTTGTCTCAGATGTTACCCTAACATTTGTTGCTAACACAATTGCCATAGTTGGAGATGTTGTTTTTCGGCACCCTGTACACAATTATGCCTTAGTAGCATATAATCCTGTGAAATTGGGTCCAGCGAGGGCTGCAGTTGTTCTTTGTCCTGAACCTCCTTTGCAGAAAGGTGATGTTGTATATTTTGTTGGGTTGTCTCAAAGTTATCGAGTTCAATCACACAAGTCCAGTGTCAAAAACACAGTGGCCCCCTTGAATATTAAACCATTTATTTATTCCCGATATAGAGCAATGAACATGGAGGTCATCGAATTGGATTCAGATTTTGGTGATGGTTTTTCTGGTGTACTAGCTGATGAGGATGGTAATGTTCAGGCATTATGGGGCAGCTTCTCTAGGAAATTGACGATGAATAGTGATGGCTTGAATGGAAACACGCAATTCGTTTTTGGAATCCCGATTGATTCCATTAATGAAGTATTATACAAGATTATAAATGGGACTGAAGGTACATGTGTGCTTCTAAATGGGCCAGTATGTCCATGCCTCTCGTCCGTTGTTTAGGTCTTGAACTTTATTCAACCCTGTTTTGAAAGGCCCTCAAATTTGGCTTAACCGAGAAGACTGGTGACCACAGTGGGATTCCTTGTCAAACCCTAGCTATGTTCTGCAGTGTTCCTGGCTCAGCAGCGCCCTTGGCCCGGCAATGTCGCTGGCTTGACGGGGCAGTCGACCACCAAGGAAGGCCACGGTGGGAGTGCTTGAGCTTTGCAGGCAAAACTGGAACCAGAAATATGTGTCGGTTCCGCTAGTGGAAGATGTTGCAGGGTGTTGAGTGACATAGCCAGAATCGATGGTGTTAAAGCGCCACAATCTAGGTGAGGTCAACGGGTGTGACCAAGAGACATGACCACACCGTTTCGAGAAACTTCCGCGCAAACCGACATTTAAAAAAAAAAAATATATATATATATATATATATATAATATATTATATATATATATAATATATATATATATATATATATATATATATATACATTTTATAGAATATATATATATACGTATAAAATATATTATATATATATAATGTAATTTGTAATAAAAATAATAGAATAACCAAAAATAAATATAGAATTATAAAAAAAAAAAATATAGAGTAGTAAAAAAACGAAAATAGAAAAAATAAAATAAAGTTAAAAAATTTAGACTCCAGGGAAAAAAAAAAATAATAATAATAATAATATAATAATAACAAAGGAAATAGTACTGACTAATCAATGACTAAAGTTGTATACATCAACTAAGTGAAGAAAACCCCAGAATTAAAGCTTGAGGACAAAGCTTCCGAAGGGAGAGGCTATGTTATGAATATAATTCATAACAATTAGCTAAATAAAATAAATATAAATATTAAATAATTAAATATTATTTAGGTTAATTAGTCATTAAAATTAAGCGAAAAGGGATGTCTAAAAGACATGCCCGCTCACGAAAGGTCACCTGCTGAGGTATAAAAGCAGGGTCCTCATTGTACATTCAAATCATCTTATATCTTATACAATTTTAATAATAAATTATTATATTAAATACCTGTGTGTATTTTTATATTAAAGTTTTCAAGCTACCAGTCTTCGTGTTTCAGTTCTACAAGCTATCAGTTTTTTTGTTTCAACATAAGTTTTTATGCTACAAATACCTCCAAGCAAAGTCAAGTCTCATCCTATGCTAAGGCACGATCAAGAAGCTCCTTCAAGCATGCAATACCATCAAAGAAACCATCTTAAGTATACTCTTCAAGTCGGCCTGCAAACAGGTGACAAGTTGGCCTTCTAGTTGGCATAAATGGAGAGACAGTCCTCTGTATATAGAGGTTGTCCACTCCTCTATAATGCATTCAATCAGCTCTAAAATCGGCAAAGGAAAGGAGGCAAAAGAGGAACGAAGGAAGATGAAGTAAAGGGTCTACAAGGGCAGCAGAGTAAGGAGGAAGAACAGCGAAGGTAGGGGACTGTTTCTAGGGCTAGAAACAGTGACACGTACAAGGAGGAAAAATCTACGGATATGACAGCAGGGACAAGCAATCCATAATCTTGTGTTGTTGGGTTTGAAACTAGGCCTACAAGGCCTCGCAAGACAAGTGAAGAAGCCTATCTATCTAGCGAAGGAAAAGGACCCTAATTCTCTAGGGCACCTCTCACACGAGCAAGAATTAGGGTTGCACTGTTGTCATAACAGCCCTCCCTTGACAGTCATAAAAGTTCATTGGTTGGCTAAGAGAGTGAAGGGATCACCATAAGGGAAGGGTCTCATCAAAGGCATGTCATCAAGAGCAAGTATAACAAGACTTACCAACAACTGAAAGAAGAACAAAGTGCCGAAAGAAGGAAGACGAAGTGTCGGAAAACAAAGTGCGGGGAAACAAAGTGTCGAGAAACAAGGTGCTGAAAGAGGGAAGGACTTGACTTGTGCTTGGAGGATATTCTTATCAGGGTTCTAGGGTTTGGCATTGATCAATAGAAAGAAGTTTCAATAAGAGAAATTCACTAAAGGGTTTTCCTCTCAAGAGAAGAGAGGTTTTGGTCTTGGCAGAGAGCCAACATCTTGTGTTCTTGTTTTTATATTTTGGTAGCAATTCGCTGATGTACACACATATGCACTAATAAGAAGAAGAAGAAGAATAAGCTAACAAGGAAAAGTAAAAATACTCCACAATTTTTTAACAAGTAACGAAGAATCGCACTACACTACTTTGCCCTACATTCTTCAACAAGTGAGAATCTGGGAGAACGACTTTCCGAAGAATACTGATAGAGACGCAGAGAGAGCTTGTAGAGAGGTAGCGCAGAAGCCGGGAGAGCTAACGCCGAAAAGTTGTTTGTCACGCAGAATCCAGAACTGTCAGAACAGTCGAAATTACCAGAACAGCTGGGAGAGTTGACGCAGAAGCAACACAGTAGCTGGGACAGCTAACGCAAAAAAGTTGCCTATCACGCAGAATCCAGAATTGTCAAAACAGCCGGAACTATTGGGAAATGATGGGAATAGCGGGAACAGCCGAGAGAGCTAACGCAGAGGGCAGAGAATGTGACGTAGGGCTAACAGAGAGCCGGCGTAGAAATAGCAGGGGTTAGCAAGTCTTGTGTTGAATTAGCCGGAATTTTGTCGAGTGAAGTGAGATAAAACTCACTCATATTTTCTGCCAGTATTTTCTCTGTAAAAGATTGCTAGACGAGCACCCTAGATTTGTATTCAGATATTTCTCTTGCATAATAATAAACCCTCAAAACTGTTGCACCGGTTTTCCCCAATTGGGTTTTTCTGGGACTATTGTGTCCTATGTATCTTGTTCTTTGCTCTATTTTCTGTTTCATGA
This sequence comes from Pinus taeda, assembly GCA_000404065.3. Classification (NCBI taxonomy): domain Eukaryota; kingdom Viridiplantae; phylum Streptophyta; class Pinopsida; order Pinales; family Pinaceae; genus Pinus; species Pinus taeda. Next base: position 9,321 of record APFE031028027.1, on the reverse strand, counting down.
GATCAAATATTTAATTAGTGTAGGTTGCATAAGTAATTTGCTTCAGTATTCAGAAGAATAACTTGGTTAATGTATATTAAAAAATCAAATAGGTGAAGTAGGTGAACTAGATTCAGATTTGTTGCACTAGGTGTTCCTTCAGAGTGAAGTAATTTTCACATGGTATCAGAGCATTGATTTTGAAATAGGAAGAGCAGATCAAGTGTTGAGCAGTGAGGCCGAAAGCTGCACTTGACAGCAATTCGAATCCCCTTGAAGGGATTGCGCAGTCCTTGCCGGGAAGCAGGTCCGAGGAAATCTCCCTCTAAGTGAAATGACAGAGGTACGATTTCCGATTCGTGAGTTTGCAGAGGCAGAGGCAGCGACGCAGAGCCTCAGCGCAGTGCTTGAATGACGCAGTTTCTGTCGGGGCCGAAATCTGCTGGAAAAGAACGAAGACAGGTAGAAGGGGAATTTTCTCCTTGGAGAACTTTCCGCCAGAAAGTTCAAATTTCTCACTTGCTAAGCAGCTGAGCAGTGCTAAGCAGTGACTAGAGAAGTTTGTTCGACAATTGGGTGAGATGGCATAGCATGGGCTTAGAGATCAAGATAGGTTGGAAGGAGCTTCCAACTATGTCATATGGAAGACTAGAATCATAGTTGCTCTAGAGGAATATGATCTTGAGGCCTACGTCTATAGTGATGTAGTTGTTCCTGCTGACAACAATCAAAAGAAGAAGTACAAGGCCAAGCAGGGGAAGGTAAAGCGGTTCAATCTCCATGGAGTTCGAGATCATGTGGTCTCACACTTGTAGAGCAAGGATACAGCTCCAAAGATGTGGGAAGCCTTGTCTTCTCTGTATGAAGGCTCTTCCGAACAGCGAAAGATGTATCTAGAGCAAAAGTTGCAGCGGACCTTGATGCAAAAAGGAGAAGGGGTGAACCTCTATCTTCAACGTCTTCAGGCCATCAGAGACCAGCTTGCCACAGTGGGGTCCACTCCTCAGCGAACCATGATGGTGAGGATAGCCCTGAATGGAGTCATGGATGAATGGCAAGTTTTTGTCCAAAACATATTGGGCAGAGAAAAACTACCTTCATGGGAGGAGATGTGGGCGGCTCTTCAACAAGGAGGAGTTAAGGAGGGACCTAGTGAAGGTCAACCTTAGTGGCGGCAGTGGGAGTGGCACAAAGAAGAAGGAGGAGGAGGAGAACGCAACTCTAGCATCGAAGGGAAAGCAAAAGTCGAAGTGAAAGGACATTTCGAAGGTGAAATGTTTCAGTTGTGGCGAGATGGGCCATTATGCATCCCAGTGTCCTTTGAAGAAAAAGGATAACGATGAGAAACATGATCCTACGGTTGCTTTAGCAAAGATTGACGAGAATGAGTTTGCCATGAGTGCCCATGCATTTCCAGGAGGGAGATTGGGCGATATTGAGTTGTAGTCGAGAGGACTACATGTGGGTAGGATCCTTGAGGAGTCCACCTCTTGGATCAATTCCTTTACTATGGGAGCCCAAAATTCAGCAGCAGCGAGATGGACTTAGTGTCAGATGATGTAGTGGATTGTTTGCAGGACAGATGCAGTGGCTCGGAACAAAAACTAATCAGCGCAGAGCAAGGTTGGCACCAGTGCAGACGGCATAGTGCAGAGGTCAGCAACAGCGCAAAAGATTCAGAGGGTCAGCAGCAATCAGATTCCGACATTCATTGTAATATGTTGAACATAGTTAAGGATGTTTTTCAATTGCTTCTCTCAGCTACTGAGTTGCAGTACGGATGCAGTGTTAGTAGTGGCAATGCTAGAAGCATAGCAGATGCAGAGTTTGAGAGGGAGTTGTAGCACAGATGCAGCGGTGGCAGTGGCAGTGTCATGGGCAACAGTACAGTGTTGCTCGCAGCAGCAGTGCAGAAAGGAGGTGCTTCAGAAACAGAGCAGCATGCAGGTGGACATTGTTGCTAGAGCACCTTCATCGCTAAGAGGGAGTGTTAGTTTTTGGTAGCATCAGATGTGCTCTAGCTATGACAATTGGTGGAGAGGCTAAGGCACATGAGTTCTAAGGAACCCAAAAACCATTTGGTGAAATTCCACCCAGATTGTATCATATTAAAATAATTAATATTTTTAATGGAGTTCCTAACTCTATACTTAGGGAAATTAAAATATTAATGGGTATTAATCAAAATATGGGTGAGAATGATCTAGAAGGCGGATCAAGTCATGTTTTAATCTTAGTCATTGATTAGAGACTTAATCTTAGCCGTTGAAGACTCAACAAGAAAAGTATAACATGGAGGTTTGGGGTTCATTTGGAAACACAGAGAGATTGAGGAAATCAATTTTCTGAGGTGAGAAGTTTTCAGTGTTGGAAAAACTGGGGGGGTGAATCAGTATTTCTTTTCAATTATTATTTTTATCAGTTAAAAACATTTATATTTGGAACACAGAAATAGATAACAGGAATAGATGCTTTTATTAATGTGATCTTTGCAATAAATCAAGTACAATATATATATATATATGGTTTCAATCAGTTTCCAAGCACCAACTTGGACTCTGTGTGAGGCTCCAACCTCCAGAACACCAACTCTGTCTTGTCAAGGCACCAACCTTGAATTTAGGAGCACCAACTCCCAGGACACCAATCCTTTCAGCTCTGAGGCACCAACCTCAAGGGCTCCAACCCTCTATTGTAACTGTCTGGATCTGTTTGGTTGTAATTCTCTGCTCCCAACCCTGCTGGACCTATGACTTACTTATGTCCTCTTGTTCCTTCCACTTCTGCCAGAACTTCGGCTTCCTTTTTTTTCCTTACAGTTCGCCAGCATCAACCACCTTTTTTTCTGTTATATAAGCCTGATATGCTGACCTTTGGCTTCCTCCTTGCTCGCTTGAGCTTCGGCTTCCTCAACACTCGCTCGACCTTTTGCCTTCCCTCCTCCGGTCGCTTTAGCTTCTTCTGTCAACAGAGAAGTCCCACATTGACTTTTCGCTTTTTAATCAATGCCTCGTTCTGCATTGTCGATTTCTTCTGTATTAGATCCAACGATCACCACTCAGTCTGATCAACACAATCCATCGAAAGCTTGTCGCGTCGTAGATCTCTTCTCTCCAAATCTAACGGTCCCGACATAACCCTTAAACGCATATATATAACCTTCCCACTCTTTAACATTGGTTGTATAGAATTTAACCACATGAAATCCTTATATCCGCGCTATTTCTATTATAATGTTTATATAATAGAAATACACACTAATCATGCATAACTTACATTTTCTGCCTTTTTACAACCTTTGCACATTTTCCGATGTTTGCCTTTATCAGATCAATCCTCCACCGTAGATCTTACCATCCCATCTGACGGTTGATATTACACCCAACCAACAAAGCTGCTCGGTCATCCTGCACCGTAGATCAAAACCGCATTTGATCCAATGCTCGACAACAATATTGGGTGAGCCACATGCACGAGGATTACTCGCCCGATAAAGTGGTTTCCTCTCTCCTCCAAGGTGTGACATGTCAATTGCTTAATGGAATCAGGTGACTCCCTCCTATTACCACTTACCGCTTATTCTCAACCCGATAAACCATTTCCACTTATAATCTCACCTTTCTCTTTGACTAACGCTTGAGCTATTTAGCGCTCGATGACTGTAGATCTTCTACCATCGACGGTTGCGACGGCTCCTCCGATTTCCTCATCCGCTAATACTTAAATTAATCTTCGTCATTCATTTCTTTGACTTTACACTGCGCGACTTAATCCTGGCCGCTCATTACAAACAATCTCATCCGTTGATCTCCAAGATCCAACAGTTCCTGTGTGTTCAATCTTCATCTTCAAAGACCCATTATGATTCCTCTGTCTCTTCTCCTCTTTGTGTTTCGTCGAATTCTGCCTGCACACAACAGCTAATGACCTCTTTGCTTCCAATGACCTCTTCCTCTTACGCTTTGACTTCATGATGGCTTCCAATAACCTGTTTCAGATGAAATCTTCTGATATGCTTCTCTTGATAGCTCCTGTGACTTCCGATATTCTCTGCCTTGATATTCTGCAATACTCCTCTGATGTGTTCCTCTTCTAATGGCTTCCCTGATGGCTTTGCTCCTTGACTTCTTGCTCCTGTTTCTTCATGGATCCACTCTGCTTGGCTTCACATCATTGTTTACTCATCCAAAATATTGCCATATTGACATCAATGACAATCTAGGTCAACAATCTCCCCCTTTGTTATTGATGGCAATATTCTTCTTCTCTCCCCCTTTGACGTCAGTGGCAAAGGAGTGCACAAGGACTCCCCCTGTCGAACTGCTCCCCCTGTCCTGCAACATCTTTATGAATCAACTTAAGTGATGCTAAAGAGATAACCCCCATCTTTTGACGAAGATGTTCAAATGCTTCTCGAGGAAGAGGTTTTGTGAAAATATCAGCTATCTGCTCCTTAGTATTGATATATTCCAAGATGATGTTTTGTTCAACTACTTGTTCACGAAGGAAATGATACTTGATAGGTATATGTTTGGTCTTTGAATGCATCACTGGATTTTTGTTGAGGCTGATAGCACTAGTGTTATCACAATAGATGGTAATTGGTTGATTTGTACCTATGTTGACATCTTTCAGAGCTTCCTTCATCCATAATATTTGAGTACAACAATCTGCGGCAGCTATATACTCGGCTTCAGCTGTAAATAGTGATATGGATGTCTATTTTTTGTTGAGCCAAGATACTAAATAGTCTCCCAGAAAGAATGCATTTCCACTAGTACTTTTTCGATCATCGACATTTCCGGCCCAATCAACATCGGTGTATGCAATCACAGTAAGAGTTGAGCTCTTAGGGTACCAAAGGCCGAAATCAGGAGTTCCTTTCAAGTATCTGAGAATTCTTTTTACAGCCATCAAATGGGATTGTTTAGGGGCTGATTGAAATCTTCCCACCATTCCTACTGCCTGCATAATTTCGGGTCTTGTAGCAATTAAGTATAGGAGGGCTTCAATTGTTGACCTGTAATGAGTTGCATCTACTAGAGGGGAGTCATCATCTTTGCTTAATTTACAATTTGTGGTCATAGGTGTGCTCATGGGTGCGCAGTCTTCCATTCCATATCTTTTAAGCATGTCTTTAAGATATTTGGCTTGAGATATGAACATGCCTGTCGTGGTTTGAAATACTTGTAGTCCAAGGAAGTAAGATAACTCTCCTATCATCAACATCTCGAACTCTTTTGACATATTTTGAGAAAACTCATGGCTCATCTCATCATTATTACTAGCAAAAATCAGATCATAAACATAAACAAGTGTGACTAGTAACTTATCCTCATCCGTCTTTATGTAGAGATTACTTCCTGCCACCCCCTTCTTGAAGCCTTGTTGTTGTAGATAGTGATCCAATCTTCCGTACCAAGCTCTAGGAGCTTGTTTCAACCCATATAATGCCTTTTTCAACTTACAAACAAAGTCTTTTCCTTTTGTTAGATTAAACCCTTCTGGTTGCTCCATGTAGACTTCTTCCTTGAGTTCTCCATTCAGAAATGCTGATTTTACGTCCATTTGATAGATTTTGAATCCTTTTGAGCAACCAAATGCCAAGAACATCCTGATAGCTTCCACACAAGCTACTGGTGCAAATGTTTCTTCAAAGTCAATTCCTTCAATTTGTGAATAGCCTTTACAAACAAGCCTTGCCTTGCTTCTGATAATTTGTCCATCTTCATTCATTTTGTTTTTGAATATCCATTTGGTTCCTATTATGTTTTTGTCCTTTGGACGAGGTACCAGTGCCCATGTCTCATTCTTCTCAATTTGAGACATTTCTTCTTCCATGGCTTTTACCCAATGAGGATCCTTGCTTGAGTAAATGTTTCTGGTTCTATCATGGATAGAAGAGCAACATCATTCTTCTTTGGTGTATTAGTCATCCTTCTTCTGGTTTGCATCCCTTCATCCATATTGCCAATAATCTTCTGGGTGATATTTTTGGAGAAATTTCATCTTTGAAGGGTTTTGAGATGGTTCTTTTTCCTTGGTTTTTTTTCTTGGTCTTTTTCTTCTTTTTCAGGGTCTTCTTCTTAAATGAGAGGATCAACTTCATGTTCTTCAATTTATTTTTCTGGAAGGTCTTCATCAATTTTTACATCAATGCTTTCCACTATTTTCCGTAGTCGGTTATTGTAGCACTTGTAAGCTTTGCTTCTTATAGAATATCCAAGAAAGATCCCTTCGTCAACCCGTGAATCAAATTTTCCTGGTGAGCCATCATTGATTTTTATGAAGCACTTGCTTCCAAAAATCTTGAAGTATTTTACTGAAGCAGGTCTTCCTTTCCATAATTCATAAGGAGTCTTTTCACTATTTAGTCTTAATTGAGTTCGATTCAAGGTATAGACAGTTGTCCCGACTGCTTATCTCCAAAATTTTGGCTGCAAGTCAGCTGCTATTAACATTGTTCTTGCCATTTCTTGAAATGATCGATTTCTTCTTTCAACTACCCCATTTTGCTTGCGTGTTCTGGCAGCAAAGAGTTCTCTTTTAATTCCATGTATTTTACAAAATTCATTAAATTCTTTTGATGTGAATTCTCCCCCTCTATCTGTTCTGAGGCACTTAATATTTGAGTCCTTTTCATTTTCTACAAGAGCTTTAAGATTTTTAAAACACTCAAACGCTTCAGATTTATATTTTTATAAAATATATCCACATCATTCTAGTATAGTCATCAACAAATAAAGCAAAGTACCTTTCTCCTTAAAGTGTCGGAGTTCTAATTGGTCCACATAAATCAGCATGGATGATCTCCAAAGGCTTTGATGTAGAAAACTCCTTGGTCTTGTGGCTAGTTTTGGTTTGCTTTCCATGTTGACATGGACCACATATTCCTTGATTTGGTTTGAATAACTTTGGAATGTCTCGTACTGCTTTAATCTTGTTGATATTGATCAAGTTATTGAAGCTTGTATGTCCAAGCCACTTGTGCCACAACCAAATTTCATCTGTTTGACTTAAGTAGCATTCATTTTCTTGAATCTTGTTCAAAATGTAGATGTTGTTTGGTGTTCTAACCCCTTTCGCCACAAGTTCCCCGAAGGAAGAATTCCTTATTTCACAGTCTTTGGTGCTAAAGACAACATTATGTCCTTGATCACAAATTTGGCTAACACTCAGGAGGTTGTGTTTGAGCCCGTTTACTAGAAAAGCATTTTGAGCTTTTCCTTTTCCATTAATAAGAGTAGCAGTTCCTTTTCCAGCACCTTTGCCAAATCCACTTCCAAAGGATACATTTCCTTCCTTTTTGTTCAATGAGACAAACTTCCTTTCGTCCCCTATCATGTGTCTGGAGCACCCACTATCCACAAACCAATGATTTTCATTATTTTGAGCACATAGAGCTAGGCCACATTTATCCGTGTTGGGATTCTCACTTCTTGCTTTTCCTCTTTTGAGTGGGCAATTTTGTTCATTGTGTCCATTATTATTACATAATGAGCAAATCAGACCAAATTTGGCCAAGGGATCAAAAGAATTGTAGGTCTTGATTTGTCCTTGCCCTTTGGGGCCATATGGTTTGCTTATTTGATCCTTCAATTTTGGTGTGTCACTCTTACGAGCCATGGTCTAGCTTGATGACCAAAATTTTTACAATGAAAACAATGCCCAAAAAAGATGGTTTTGCACCTATTATAATAGCCATGATTTGAATCAACATTCTTCCTTGGAGTTACTCCCACTTCATTCTTTGGATTTGAGATGGGCCTTTGATGAAATACTGTTTTGTATCTGTTGTAACATCCATAATTCGAATCAACATTCTTCCTTGGAGTTACCCTCTCTTCATTCTTTGGATCTGGGATGAACCTTTGATGAAATAATCATTCTTCTTTTGGGTTGCTGGAAAGTACGTTGGCATAGCTTTTCGAATTATTCTTAGTACTTGATGATTCTCCTTTAAAACCTATTCCAGATTTGTCATGTTGAGGTTTTTGATTATTTAGGATAGTGTCAAGTATTTGAGAGCTTTTCCAACCCTTTTTAACTTGCTCCAATTCCTTCCTAGGAGATACTATTTCGGCTTCACGTTCTTCGCAAGCTTCTTCTTTTTCTTTTAGCTTATTTTTCAAGAGATCTTCCCTTCAATGGAACTTACTAACAATTCATCTACATTTCCATCTAGCCCTGAGTCATCATCATTTGTGAGGGCACTAGTTAGTTGATTTCTTTTTGATGACTACAAATTCATCTTCATCAAACTCATCTTGCTTAGAGAGGAAATTCTTCTTATTGAAACCTTTCTTTTTGTATACCATCCTTCTAGAATTTTTTTCATCATCATTATCATGCTTATGAGGACATTTAGATCCTTTCTTCAACCTTCGTACAAATTGCGCCAATTCGGATTCAACATCGAAGTCATCACTACTGACATTCCTTTCTTTCCCCTTTTTTGGTTTTGAGGCTTTGAATGCCGCATCTTTGGAACTTGGGCAACCTTTTCTCATCTCATAGGCAATGAGGATTCCATGGAGTTCATCCATCTTGAGAGTATCTAGATCCTTCATTTCTTCTATGCCACTTACTTTGGAGTCAAATCTGTCTGGGAGAAATCTTAAGACCTTTTGAACAATGGTGCTTTCTTCAATGTTTTCTTCCAATCCTTTAAGAGTTGACCACTTTAGCGACTCGGAGAAAGTATGATGGAATATCTTCTTCATCATCCATTTTAAGACTTTCAAATTGCCTTCTATGAGTTTGAAGCTTTGCCTTCTTGACTTTGGAGTCCCCGTCATATAAGCCAATTAGCTTATCCCATACTTCTTTGGCAGAGTTACAATTCATGACTTTTGTAAATTCATAATCAGTGATTCCACTAGTGATGGAGTTTAAGGCTTTTGCATTTGCAACGTAGAATTTCCTCTCGTCTTGATCTGTTGGAAGAGTGGAAGGAGCTATGTACTCATTTAAGACCGAATGCCAAAATTCAAGTCCAAGGGACATTAAGTAGTAGGACATTCTCTTTTTCCAGAAACCAAAATTTGTGCCATCGAACAGAGGTCTTCCTGACACTCCTTGATTTCTCATCATGACTAAGAATCCTTCTTCAAGCTGTTAGGCTGATATGAAGAAGCCTACTCTGATACCAATTGTTGGAAACATTGAGAGGGGGGGTGAATTGGTATTTCTTTTCAATTATATGGTTTCAATCAGTTGCCAAGCACCAACTTGGACTCTTTGTGAGGCTCCAACCTCCAGAGAACCAACTCTATCTTGTCAAGGCACCAACCTTGAATTTAGGAGCACCAACTCCCAGGACACCAATCCTTTCAGTTCTGA
>APFE031028015.1:0-25979 GCA_000404065.3 Pinus taeda | reverse complement strand
AAGACTGTAGATCTCGGAAGGGAAAAGAAGGAGATGCACAACAAGAAAACAATCATGAAGCAAATGTGATAGGTGAGGTGTTACAAGATGCTTTGATTCTTTCTTTCGAAAATATTATTGATTCTTGGGTGGTAGATTTAGCGGCCTCATTCCATGCCACACCTGATAAGAAATACTTTCATAACTATGTTCAAGGATATTTTGGACAAGTTCGTTTGGGTGATGATAAACCCTGTAAAATTGTTGGAATGGGTAAGGTTCTTATAAAAAAACATAATGGAAACCAATGGCTACTAAAGGAGGTAAGGCATGTTCCAGATCTAAAGAAAAATCTGATTTCAACAAGGCAGTTAGGTAGTGAACGTTGTGTGACAACTTTCACAGATAAAGCTTGGAAGGTCACCAAAGGAGCCCTAGTAATAGCAAAAGGCGAAAAGGTTGGTACATTGTATTTATGTAATGGCATTTCTAACTCTGTTAATGCTTTAACTTTCAACGGAGCAGATGCAGCATTATGGCATCATAGGCTCGGACACATGAGTGAAAATGGGATGAAGATTCTTCACTCAAGGAATTTGTTGTTGGGTTTGAAGAATGTTGATTTGGACTTCTGTGAAAATTGCATTTATGGAAAACAGAAGAGAGTCAGATTTCTCAGAGTTGGGAAAGAAAAGAAGTGCGAAAAATTAGAGCTTGTGCATACAAATGTAAGGGGACCTGCTCAAGTATCATCTCTTGATGGATCTCGTTATTATGTTACTTTTATTGATAATGCAACTAGAAAAACTTGGATTTATTGTATTAAGAATAAATATGATGTATTTGATACTTTTAATAAATGGAAATCTTTCGTTGATATTGAGACAAGAAAGAAATTGAAGTGTTTTAGATCAGACAATGGAGGTGAATATTGTAGCAAAAAGTTTGATAGGTACTTTTCAGAGCATGGAATTCGTAGAGAGAAGATAGTTCCAAGAACATCACAAGAAAATGGTGTGTCAGAAAGGATGAATAGAACAATCATGGAGCGTGCAAGGTGCATGAGATTGGATGTAGGATTGCCTTTACAGTTTTTGGCAAATGCTATAAATATTGTTGTTTATCTAATAAACAGAGGGCCTTCAAGTTCCTTGGATGGTGGTGTTCCAAAGGAAGCATGAACAAGTAAAAAGGTAAACTACTCTTTTTTAAAGCCTTTTGCTTGTGAGGCCTTTATCCATATTGATAAAGAAAATAGAACACAGCTTGAGGCAAAGTCAAAGAAATGTAACTTTATTGGATATGGTGTTAATGATTTTGGTTATCACTTATATGATTACGAAAATCACAAAATCATTAGGAGTAGAGATGTAATATTCAATGAAAAGGTCTTGTATAAGAATCAATTGTAGGAAAAGAAACAGGAAAAAGAAAACAAGGAATACATAGTTCTTGATGAAATCACTGAAAAAGTAAAGGTGCTTGAAAATGTTGGAATTATGACACAGGTTTGGCTCTATGGAACAGGTGTTGTCCTTGATGGCAACTCAATCAAAATAGCAAATCACAGCTCAGGCTCTGAGAATGGAAGAAAATAAGGTATACGCAGGTTCTTCTCATCAAAGTCGTGTATACACGCGGTATCACCAATCAAAAGACGCGTATATGTATGCATGCAATTTCATGCAAAGAAAATCGTATACATGTGGGAGAATTTATGTTTGGTCCATGGTATTTAGTCCGACATATTTGAACCTATGGTTTTGGTCCTTGGTATTGCATCCAAAGTGTTGAACCCAAGTATTCGGTCCCTAGTATTGGTTCTCAATGGTTTTGGACCATGGTTTGAGTTAGGTCTAAGACTATAAAAAGGGAAGGAGATCATTTGGCAAGGGTATCGACAGAAGTGTTGAATATCTTAAGAGGAGCAAGATCTGGAAAAATGGTGATTGGTTTATGTTGCATTGCTGGACCTGAACCAAGGAGGAACTTGAGCGCTAAAACATGGATAAGTTCTATTGATGGATCAAGATTTTAAGGCTTGAATAGTAGTATCATTGTGCGCATGATTAGATCTATAAATCTTATATTCTGGGTATAACTAATGTCTGATTAAGTGAAAAGTGGTAAATTATCTTTTATAGATCTGTACGTAGGTTCAACACATCAGAGGCGTGTATACATGCAGGTTCATCGAGAGAAGACAACATATACAATGGTTAGTCTTGAGACAGATGCATATGTACGCATGTTTCTCATTTTGAAGTAGCGTACGTCTCATGAAATATGCTTTAGTTGCTTCTGTTTATTGCTGTAGTGTTTTGGGTTCAGAATTGGTGTTTGTTTACTATTACTGTTTTTTGGTTACAACATTCTGAGAAGTGTTTGGTTGATTCTATTTTGAAGGAGATTGATTGATGCAGATACACTTGATGTTTGATTGATGATATTCATGGATCCAGTCTCAAAATTTATGAAACGTGGTCCCTGGAAGAAAAGAGAAGGTTGTAGCCTTCTGTATGTCAGCACCTACGTACTAGTACCTCAGCTAGTACAAGAGCTAAAGGGGGTTGTAGCTCCCTTCCAGGACAAGCTGGAGAACGAGAGAAGGTTGTAGCCTTCTGCAGGTAGCAGCCTGCGTACTGGTATAAGACTGCACCAATACAGAATCATTGTAAAATAAGTTTCTAATTGAAAGAAGATAGAGACAAATTGCAACAGGTGGTTTTCACCCACATTAGGTTTCCACCTTATATTTTTGGTTCTTTTGTGTGACTGTCTGCTCTATTTTTCCGTTCCTAGTTACTGTTTATATGGTTCTGACACACAGATTAATGATCATCATCTGAGGAATAAATAGCTTATATGATTACGAAAATCACAAAATCATTAGGAGTAGAGATGTAATATTCAATGAAAAGGTCTTGTATAAGAATCAGTTGTAGGAAAAGAAACAGGAAAAAGAAAACAAAGAATACACAGTCCTTGATGAAATCACAGAAAAAGTAAAGGTTCCTGAAAATAATAATAATCAACAACCACCATAACAGCAATAGGCACCCCCAACACCTGAAAGTGGTGTTAGAATATCTACCAGGATAAGTAGACCCCCTGAACGATACTCTCCTTCATTATATTTTTTATTGTTGACTGATTCTGGTGAACCCGAATGTTATGAAGAAGCAATGCAGGTTGAAAGCAGGAAGAAGAGGGAGGTAGCCATCAAAGAAGAGATGGACTCCTTAATGCATAACCGGACTTGGGACTTAGTTAGGTTGCCTGCACGAAAAAATACATTGAAGAATAAATGGGTTTACAGGCTCAAGGAAGAAGATGGAGGAAAACAAAGGTACATAGCTAGACTTGAGGTGAAGGGGTTTGCACAGAAGAAAGGTATTGATTTGATGAAATATTTTCTCCTGTTGTTAAAATGACTTCAATCAAAAGGATTTTAAGTCTAGTAGTAGCCGAAGATTTGCATCTTGAGCAGTTAGATGTAAAGACAACCTTTCTCCATGGGGATTTGGAGGAAGAGATATATATGCAGTAGCCATAAGGATATGAAGTGAAAGGGAAGGAGAAACTAGTGTGCAAGTTGAAAAAAAGCTTGTATGGCTTAAAACAGGCTCCAAGGCAGTGGTATCTAAAATTTGACAAGTTTATCTCTGAACAAGGTTATACTAAATGTCACTCTAATCATTGTGTTTATCTGAAAAAGAAAAATGATGGAAGCTATATTATATTGTTATTGTATGTAGATGACATGCTTGTTGCAGGGTCTAACATGCAGAAAATAAATGTTCTCAAAAGAAAATTAGCAAATTCATTTGCAATGAAGGATTTGGGAGCTGCAAAACAAATCCTTGGTATGAGAATCACTAGAGACAGGAAAGATTGCAAAATAATATTGTCTCATAATGAGTACATACAAAAGGTGTTGAAAAGATTTAATATACACAATGCAAAACTAGCTAGTACACCTTTTGCTAGCCATTTCAAACTTAGTAAGGAAATGTGCCCAAAGACCCAAGAAGACATGGATTATATGTCTAAAGTTCCATATGCATCAGTAGTTGGAAGCTTAATGTATTCAATGGTCTGCACAAGGCTTGATATTGCACATGCAGTGGGAGTTTTAAGCAGGTACATGAACAATCTAGGAAAGGAACATTGGATGGTTGTGAAATAGATTCTCAGATATTTGAAAGGTACCACAAATCAAGCATTATGTTTTGGTGGTTCAAACATTTCTCTACAGGGATATGTTGATGCAGATATGGCAAGTGATAGAGATAACAAGAGGAGCACTACAGGATATGTATTTACTATTGGTGGAATAGATTTCAGTTGGGTTTAAAAAATCCAAAGTGTTGTTGCACTTTCAAGAACAGAAGCAGAGTATGTTGCTACCATAAAGGCTAGTAAAGAAATGATTTGGTTACAAAGGTTTATGGTTGAATTGGGTAAGGAGCATGATATGGGCACATTATACAGTGATAGCCAAAGTGCCATTCATCTTGCAAAGAAATCAACATTTCACTATAGGACTAAACACATATAGCTCAAGTACCATTTCATACAATCAATGTTGGAAGATGGAGAGTTGAAGGTGGAAAAGATACATACTAGCCAGAATCTTGTAGATATGCTAACAAAATTTGTAACCAGGGAGAAAATTAGATTATGCTCAATTTCAATTGGTCTTCAAAGATGATGAAGAAGATGAGAAACAACCAGGTCCAAAAAGGAGTCAGTATCCAGCAAATGAAGCAACAATGGAGTTGCTACAATCATTCTCCAAGTGGGAGATTGTTGGATGTGGAGCATGATTGTTCAGAGGTCTTTATTTCAGCAAGATGTATACCCCAGGAAGTTTGTACACCCCTCCATAGGGGGGTTCGAAGGGCTGATCCCTCCCGACTGGGGGGTCTGGCGGCAATGCCCCCGAAGCTAAAAACAAATGTAAAATTGCCTTGTAAAATATAGTAATTTCTAGTCAACTTGGGCCGTTAATTAGGCAGATGATATGATAGTGGAACTTATGTTTAGTTTAGGGTTTTTTGCCCTAGAAGGAAACCCCTCTCTTTGTATTAGGGCATTGTATTTGAGGTTGTGTAATAGATGTGTATTCTGTGAGCGAGAAATAGAGAGGTGAGACTATGAGAGAAGACAAAGGATATTATAGTGGATTTGCTGTGGGTTGTGTCTCTTCATTTTGCTGGATAATAGAAAAGAAGGACTGGCTATTTGGGGTGGACGTAGCTCAAACTAGGTGAACCACGTATATCTATGTCTCTCTTGTTTTATGTGTTTTTTGTGTTTATATTTCTGGAATATTTTATGTGTTCCATTGCTCTGTAATATATAATTTTCTAACAAAAACCGCCAAATCTGGATGTTGAAGAGACTACAATATGAAGAGACTATGAGTCAAATACCTGACTAATTCATCCCTGAATGATGGTTGACAACTCCTTTGCCTGAAAGTAGCATCAGATGTCCACTGACACAATTTGATGAACGTCCACTAGTGTATTTGCTGATGATGATTGCCCACTCGCTGAAGATGTCGAAAAACAACTCAATGTTGCTTTTGCTATGATGAAAGTTGCTCACTGCTACTTTTTTTTTTGATCACCCACTGCTGCATTCCCTGATGCTCATTGTTGATGAAAAAATTCCCATTGGCTGAGGAAGATGACCACAGGTTGCTTCACTGATGTTGTCGAGACTTTCAGTCTGACAACCACTTGTCAATTTCATTGACATTTCCCCCTTTTGTCAGCTGAAATGAGAGACAATATTCTTCAAATTATATCTAAATTTTGAACTCTGCCCCTTCAGGAGTAGGAGAGTTTCACTGTTGTACTCCCCCATTCAACTGCACGAGAGTACCATCTTCATTTGATTGTTAGGTGCAATATGTGTGAGTGAATTCGATTGTAAAACTTGTACAATCTTCTAGATGTGGATGACCATTCCCATGGATCAATCAATGAATAATCAAACTTTAATATTGTAGGTTGGTCTTATTTGTAGCATTTCTGATGAATGATTCTACTTGCGACAATGGTGACAAGGATGAAGATCAAAACACTGATCTTCCACATGACTAGTTCTTTGACAATGAGAACATTTCAGTTTGTCGACAACTTGAGTTTGCATGCATTTCTGTTTTTCTGCACTTTTAGTTCGTGTGCATTGATGTCTATTTGCAACTTGCGTAGAACATGCTAAAGTGATATGTTCAAGTAATTCGACACTGACGAACTGATGGGCTTTGAATAATCAAGGATATGTAAGTTGTCATCATCTTCAACATATCCTAAGTCGAGTCAATTTTGATTACTTTGGATTTCTTCACATGGCTTGATGATGGGTTTGGAAGAAACTTTCACTAGAAAAACTTCAACACTTGAAGTTGGTTGGATGAATGAGTTTGAATCATTAGCTGTATCTCGAAAATACTTGGAAGAATCAAGCTTCTCCTGCAACTCAATTCTTTGTAGTTGCGATTCTAGTTGAAGGAACTTAATCATTTCATGTGCATGTTGAAGATTCACTGAAATATCAACAAGATTTTATTTGTTGATTTGCACCATGTCGTCAGCAGTTGAGAGGACCACATTGTTAAGAATCTTTAATAACTGAATGCTTTTTGCATGTGAACTTGTTGGAACTCACGCTTGCTTGCTTTTAATAGTTGCTGGATTTGTATATTTCGCTCGCTTGATGTTTGATTGATTGTTGCATGCTCACTTGAACGTGTTTTAAGAGTTGATTTTTTGAAATCACACTTGCTTTATTTCACGCTCACTCAATGCTGAGATATTTTCACTTGCTCCACACTCTTGATTGATCAAAATAAGGGTGTCGAATATTATCAAGAATGAACCCAAGAGAAATACTTACAATGATTTGAATGACTCAGTTAAGAAACAATGGATTCACTTGGTTTAATTGATTCCCTATCAATTCAAAGCATGGGTGTCGGTTTCAACCAGGAGTGCACCCTTACAATTCAACTTAATTTGAATTTGATTACAATCCACCTTGCAAGTTATAGTTTTGTATTGAGCTTATTAAAAAATGGTGCAAGTGCAATTGCCAAAAAATTGTTGTTGAATTGCTACAAAAATTATTGATGTAGATGACAACTTGATTGGAAATTGACGTTGTCTTGGCTTGAAATGCTTGATTTTGTAGCATCCTTGACTTGATGGTGTGAATTAGTTGTTGTGAAATGTTGTTGCAGAATATTACTTTTATCAAGTCGATGATGTGAGGCTTTGTGCTTATGTACTTATGTGCATGTTGTTGTTTTGTTGAAGCATAAGAAAAAGAGCACATTTACAAAATCAACACAAGTCATGCAAGCATACACATGGTGTACATAAGATCCCCTTATTCGATTTTAGGCGGATATAGGACACAAGCACCACAAAAATTATGTCTTTTTTAAATATTTAAGTACATCAATATTTACCTTCACAACATCATGAATGAAATTTCTCCAACAATGAGAACTCCTCAAAACAATTTGTCCTCAAAAACCGACTCTGAAATATTAATAATGCCAAGCTCAAGTGTCAAAGTTTTAATATCTATTTTACCTCTCTTTCACATCAACCCTCACTTTTCCCATCAAAATTTCGTGAAACGCAAGAATATTTATGAAGAAACGCTTTGCCTAAATGATATGATTTCTTCCACCCCTCGAAAATGAAAATTAGCTATTTTCCTACAATAGCAATACAAAGTCCATCAACCTTGATGAAGAGGGTTGAGTAGGGAGAGCAATGTGTTGTTGTTGCTTCAAATGTTATATGCAAATTTTCTTTTATGCCAGCTAAAAACAATCACAATACTTTAATGTTGTTGATTTGTTGTTAATGACTACATGATTGGATTATGGCTTCCACGAACAAGGAACAACAATTTATCACAAAACTTAGCAATCCAAAGAGAGGTGACAAGAAATACTTGGGAGAAACCTGATAAATTTCCTCCACCCTTCGAGAGCTAATATTTTGGCAATGGAGATGTGGGGCAAAAGTTGAAAATGTCTATAAAAAATGGACGGCCCAATGAAAAATAAACACATATTTACCTTCTCCACGAAACTCATATGATGGACTCTTACGAATTATCCACAAGGGGAGATTCAATATGTATCGCCAATGGCTTCTCTTGGTGACTCCAAAACCTTCTCCAAACATTTTTCTATTTCTTTGGTGCGTATGGAGCTCCTCGCTACTCTGACCTTAACCTTTGCTTCTGCTTGACTTGTTGACCATTCAACTTGATCAATGTCGATCAATACCATCCACTAAAGGATACAACAACAAAATATCTAAGGAGAAACATATTCAAGGGTTCTGATGTAACTTTCATAAAAATGGGGATGGTCTAAAAAGAAATTCAGTGTTAGTTTCAGATGTGACATGCCTGATTTCTACACAAGTGATCCAAACAGAAGAACCAATGAGACAAAAATATTTCACTATAATAAATAATGATAATAGTGGTCCATTCCCAAAAGTCGTCTTGAACTTAGCTTATTTTAAATTTGGTAAACAAAGAACGTGAGGCACAATAGTAAAACACAGACGAACTGTTGTATAAGTCAATAGATGTCACAGGAGGAAATTACAAGACAACACCACCCTATTTGAAAGATTAAGCTGACAATATGAAGTGAAAATTATACAGTTTTGTGATTTTTGTTACACACAACTATCGATCCTATTGTGACTAGCGGTAATGATTTCCACCATCCAAAAGGAATTAAAAAAAAAATCCTTGTCTCAATCACGTCAATTAATCCATCAAAAAATCATCACAAATTGGCTGCCTTGACCCCTAAACTACAATTCCAATTCTCAATTAATTGGATGCCTTCAAATTTCCTTAAGCTTACCTATTAGGCCCAAAGAACTCAAATCTCTGACACAGATGAGAAAGCTGGAGTCGTTTCAGCAGTTTTCATGGTTGGAAATGAACTCAAAATCGGAGGTGCTAGAAATAAGCATTAAAATACTCCCTTTCTATAGTGGAACAATGTCTTGAACTCTCACTGCTCTTTCAGAAAACACTACGTAGCCTATTTTTTGATCTCTTTTGCAGAGCCTCTGCACACATACATGCCGCAACACACAAAAGACAAACTGGTGGAAAATGCACAGAGCCATCATGTGGTCTCTCATAGTCATAGTCATGTATTTCTCTATTTCATTATTGAAATAATTTAATAATACATTTAAATACATAAGCAAGTGGTATTAAGATAGTGCATCTATCTTAGACTCACCTGATTGAGACTTTTTATCAACCTACACACTAATTTAGGAGAGCTAGTTGGAGAGAATCTCTCCTCCTAACTAAACTCCCTAGTTTGAGAAACTAACTCTCATGATTTAATTTAATTAATTATTTTATTTGGACTTATAATTATTTTTAAGACAGAGAGGCTAAAAATCCAACCCTTTAATAAAATTTGAACTTTAGGAATATAACCTAGGAACTTCCCCCAATGTTCTTCTGTCCACTTCTCTAAGCCTTGTTTTGAAATCTTCTTCCTCATAAAATTTTCTACCATACACTTCTCACAAAAAATTGAAACCTTCTCCATAAAAATATCATAACCCAAAACCTTTGTAAATTCCCCCTCCCTCTTGTTTACACACTTACCTTTGCACCTTTTTTCTAAAATGAAACTTCTCCGAAAACTCACTTTGCTTTATTAGGTGATTTGTTTATGAGAACCATTTATCTGGTCATTCTGTCATGGATTTTGTGAAATTCATCTCTTCTACATGTGTGAAATATATCTCAAGGAGTGAATAATATTTTTCATTGGGCCTTTCATAGCAACAGATTCCTAGTTTTCCACCTCATTTTCTAGCTCCTGATAACTTTTCACAATTGTTGAACTCAAATCATGTCTCTTAATAAAAGCATGATTAGAGCAAGAATGAAAAATCTCCAATGGATTCTGTCTAGGATCATTTTCCTATTTTATAACTTTGAGAGTCATTAAACTCACCACATACTCTTTGATAAAAACTAATACCTCAAAGAAATCCTCATCCTATCAAATGTTGTCTGGGACATCTAGTCACTGTTGCCATTATCAACCTCATGTAGCAAATCTATATTCTACTCCTGTCCACACCTCTTTGAAAACCTTGATTTGTGACTCTCCATGGGAGATCAAGATAATTAGGGTTTCATGGCATCAAAGATGATGGCTCTTGCTACACTCCAATCAATTCAACCAAAAATGGTTCATTCAAGAGGGGACATATTTAGCTCTAATTTACTTAGCTCTTCCAATTCTTCCCTCTTGTGATAGTTTTAGCAGAAAGGCCTATTGAATTGATTATATAATTCTTGCATGAAATAGTTATACCTCATGTCTATTCAATGACACCTATTGAAGGTTGAATTTAGGCCTTGTGTTTTTGAAACCATCTATCTACAATTTTGTTTTGTTATTTGAAACCTTCAACCCACAACTCTGCTTGGCAAATTATGATGGCTAATGTATGGTGTTCCTATGTGGAAGAAAATTCTCAACTCATGCATATAATACTGGTTCTCCCTTGTGGTGATTATAATGGTTACTCCTCATAGTCAAGTGGGTTGTGAATAGGTAGTGTTTTTTCAAGGTTTCTAGCAGGATGGTTCAGGTGGAAAAAAATATTATGGCATTCACAAATTCTACTTTCTCATAGAGGAAATTAGTATTTGAAAATGATGGCTAGGGTTTCCCATAGGTGACGGCTGCTACAAACACTTAGGGTTCAATATTTTCCATGAATTCCTTCTCCATAGGTCGAGAAGGGTTTCACTAGATAGTGACTTATTAGTTTTGATCTTCAAATCTGGATCTTCTATGTGAGGACTCAATATCTGTTGGCTCTACATGGTGACTCCTACTCGGATGACTTGACCTATGTTGTACGGGCTGTCATTCCTATGTTTTGAATCTTAATGAATCCAATCCTCTACCATAAATCACTTTCTTTTAGCTACATACTAGCTCGATTCTCTTTGCACATGGCATGGTTGAAACCATTAACACACAGACTCCCTTGCAACCCTTTTCTCAACGTTTTCTATCTCTATGGGCATAAATCCATAAGAGAGAGCAAATGACGGAATCTTACGATAGACATGACTTTTTCTTGTTCATAGCGATAAGTAGTCTTTGTGAATTATCGTCAAGATTTCATCATGTTAGGACTTTTTAAATGCCTATAGAAAGTCATAATGGTGATGATGTTTTTTCCATGTAATCTAGCTTGCAAAATTACAAAAGAAAATGGGCCTTAAGTACTTAATGTGATTAGTTTTTTAATGTTAATTATTTTTAATTATTTTTCTGTTTCAAAGTTTTGATAACATATTTTAAAAAGAAAAGGATAGTGGAGGTGGGGATGGCAATGGGTATGGTGGTGGTGGTCATGATGATGATGATGGTGATAATGATGAGGATGATGAGGATTAGGATTATGAGGATGAGGATGTCAAGGATGATGATGATTGTTTGTTTCTTGTTTCAAAAGTTTGATAAAATATTTTAAAAAAAGTAATGGTGATGATGATGATGATGAGAATGATGTGGATGAGGATGATAATGACTATGATAATAATGATAAAAATGATGACAAGGATTATGATGGTAATGATAATGATGATGATAATAAAGATGAAAATAATGAGGATGAAAATGAAAACAATGATTGTGACAATGATGACATGATGAGGATGATGATGGCGATGATAGTGAACATGATAATGATATTGCAATAACAATGATGATGATGATGATGTACATGTTGATGATAATAATGATGAAGGTGAAAATGATGGTGATGGCGATGACAAGGAGGAATGCTAATAAGGATGATGACAATGATGATGATAATTATGGAAATACTAAAGATGATGTAAGTGAGGATAGTGATGATGGCAATGAGTATCACAATGATGATGAATATGATGGTGATGAAAATGATGATGATGAAAATTATGATAATGATGGTGAAAATGATGTATGATGATGATGATGATGATGATGACGATGATGAAGACAATGATGATGATGATGATGATGATGATGATAGTGATGATGATGATGATGATAATGACGATGATAATATGATAATGATGGTGATGATTATGATGAAAGTGACAATGATGATGATGGAAACATTGACATGATGATGATAATAATGATGAGGATGACAATGATGAAGATGAGAAAAATGATGATGATGGTGACAACAATGACGATGATGACAATGGTGAAGATAATGATGATGATGACAAGGAGAATGTTGGTGACAACAATAATGATGCTAGCAACAATGATGGTGACAAAAATAATGCAGATGACTATGATGATGATGATTATGAATATAATTAAACTACAAGGAGAACACATAATAGTGGAGGTTTTTATAGGAATATTTCAAGAATATTTGTCACTTCTTTATTTGTAGTGGAGTTTGATAGTGGATGAAAATGGCTAGAGGATTTTGTAGAGGGTTTTCCATTGGTGTGCCCCACTCACCATAATAATCAGGTGCACTCCAATGTATCATGCATTGACGTTAATATATTAATGAGAATCTATAACTATATTACTATATTATAATAAAATATCATTTTCTCTATTTAAGAAAAAATAAAATCCACATCAATGCTCTACTTGAAAATAAAAGCATTGGTGCACATGTTAAGGATACAGTAGATTGGGTTATAGAAAAATTGGTTGCTCAATAAAAAACAATGAATTAAGAAAACTAAAACCTTTCATTAGTGATTATGAAAATATATCCAACACTAATGTGTATATGTAACACATTTCATTTTAGGTCTTAGGAAATGTATAATTTCATGGTAAGAAAAGTGAACATAGTGAGTTAGTGCACTACAATGACATAAATTCCCTAGTGCATCCATGTGTTGGGTGCACTGCTAAAGGGTAAAATAAGAAAAACATTACCAAAGTGAATTTCATTATCACATTTCTTTGCATGGTTTTAACCACTCATAGAAGAATTCGTGCTAACTCTTCTTATATGACCACCCCATTTTAAGTGCTATATATTGTTGTTTTCTCAGTTTGGTAGCTTCATTAATCAATCTATTCCATTTTCAAAAATTATAAAATAGTTCATTTTAGTTTTTCTCTGTGAAGAAAACCAAAACTCCTCAAGTGGGGAGAGTCTAGGTAAATTGTTTGTTACATCCTTATTGTTTATTTTATCAAATTAGAATTGTGATTTTTCCTTAAATTCAACCATTAATTGTTAATTTTCTTAAAAATTCCGAATAGTGCAATTCATGAGATCGACTAACATTGAACCCTCTCTAGTGCTTATTATGAATTAACAGGATGCATTATTAGTGGTTTGTATTAACAAATTCCCCATAAATTATGTATTATAAAATACAACACAACATAATGATGTAGAAAGAAAATATTTTACATTTCTTTTTAAAGAAGGCTAGATATCAATATGTATCGATACACTTATTAAAATGTAAGCACCACTTCCCAAGATAACACCACATAACAAATACATTATAAAGCACAATGCATAGAATTGGTCATCTCACATTAATAGCATGTCTCATCTTTAACATGAACTAATGTGAATATTAAGGTGTTTCCTCAAACCCAATTAATTGAGGTGATTTAAATTAAAATGCACTCAATTAATAATGCATAAATATTATCATAGGCATAAGTATGGATATAGTATTTATCGAACCTTTTTCTTTTCTTTGTGGGTTTTTCATTATATAGATGAGTATTTATGTCTGTCATTTGATGAGAGATATATTATGAGTATTTTTTCACTTAGGAGGATGTAAATCCTATAGTACATAATAGGATAGCAAGTTTGGGTTTCTCAAATACTTTGAATTCCTTGTGTTTCTCTTAAATGAGATCTTAGTAATTGAAACTATGTGGTTGTGGAGGCTATATGATATATATTTGTACAACAAAGGTAGCTAGTATCCTTGAGTTCCTTAAATGATATTTATTTATTAAAAAGGCTATTGATTCAAGGGGAGAAGTTTAACCCTCATCTGAGATTAGACACATGTAGATTAGTGTATTAGTTGGTTAGCTAGTATTGCATAGGTCCACAAGGTTAGGAGGGAGGTCCTCTATATATTTTTGGCCATTCACGACTTTATAACTCAAGTAGTTCCTATGATGATAGCATGGATTTATGGCTCATTGAGAGGCCATTGGATCAAATTGAGTTAAATGTAGATTGTTGATTAGGTTCTTTTTTATTAGTTATTTTTGATGAGAGATTTCATAGAATTATAGTTCAAATAATGATTTATCCAAGATGGAAGGGACTTTGCATTTGGATTTCTCTTGTATTGTTTGCTATATGAGTGAGTTCCCTTCCTACAACCTTGCCTAGATGTCAATTCTAGAGGCTTACAAGAGTTGAGGATGCACTTGTGCTAGTTAGCTCATTAACTATTTTTACTTTATAGTTCATGGAGTGCTAGCAAGGGATGCCAGTAGTGGTTCTACATTGTCCATATGCCATGATAGATTTATGGGGAGATCTTGATATGCTCCCCTCTCCTAGTAAGTATCATAGTACACATGGTGATTTAGGTAACTTTTGTTTAAATTGAGCTAATTTATGTATTATATAATGTTTTGTGATAAGTGTTCTGCTTGTGCTGATGTGTACACATTGGGCCTATGGGGAAATAGATGATTGGAAGTGTGTATATGATAATATTTAGCCATTTGGAAGTGTCATAGTTGATGCTTAAGTTTTTTATTTTTGTTTGGGACATTTAGAGGTTCTCATGACTAGGAGGTAGGGCCTTTTATAATGAGATATGTAGAGGAAACCTTAGTAAAGGTGGGACAAGAGATTATAGGCCCTTGGATGTAGATGGAAGATTCATGGCAATGATATAACCTAAGATAGATAGGTACTTTAGTAGATTAGGTGAGCAGGATTGCATCAATGAAAACTTTTGAATGGGTACCATTTTTGCGATCTACAATATCAACTAGAGTGGTGGTGAGAGGTCAATAGGATTAGGTAGTAGAGGAGGGAGATGAACCCATTTTCTTATATGGGGATCTTTAGCTTCTAACACCCTAGATGTGGATATGTTCTATATGGTATAGTAACACCATTTTACACATGGTATGGGCCAATGTTTTTTATATATTTCACTATTATTTTGGCTTGTGGTAGTAGTGAAGACCAATTGGAGAAACCATTCATTTTAGTGAGATGTATATTTCACCTGTGTAGTATCGAAAAAGGATGGTAGTGAGAGCTCAATAAAACTGACTAGTTCGAGAGGTATTTGGACCAAATGTCCTATAAGGGGATCTCAAGATTCCACCACTTTGGATGTGGATATATTTATATAGGATAGAAACACCTCTTTTATATGGGATAATCCTACATTCTATACATGATTCATTGATTTTTCGAGGTAGGCATAGTGAGGGTAGATTATATGTACCATTAGTTTTATGAGACGTATATTTCACATATATATTGATATGTATATTTCTCATGTATATTACATTTTTTTCATATCATATTGATATTGATATTGATATTTTTTATTTTTTATTTATAAATGTATGGAGAAATTGATTATAAACAATATTAATGTTTTTTTTTTTTTTTTTTAAGTTAATTTGAGATGTATCACTTTCTGTTTTGTTGATAAGAGGGTGAATCCTGAAAATCACTCTTACCCTGTGGCTGAGAGGCCACGACTTAGGGGCATCTAAGCCGTCAAAGTCACCCGGGGATCGCACCCGACCTGAGCCGCACCAGTGTAAACCATGCTAGATTTTTTGGTATCGGCGAGACTAGAACCGGTGACCTTTGCGTATGGAGCGCCTTAACAGGGCGCTCCTTCACCAACTGTTCTATATCTCTTTGATATTTGAGATGTATCACTTATTTAAATTAAGAATTGTCATATAATATATAACTTTAGTTTTATTAAACCATTTATTTTCGATTGTGATTGCAAAAAACAAATAACCATCAATGCCATATAATGTAAATCTTTTGTTCAAGGTTAATTCATTGTTGTCTAGCAAGATACCATATGTTTATTAAACATGTTTACAAACTTGAATAAATTATTCAATCAATTATTGTATGATTTGATTAGTTTAAAAAAAAAATTCCTATCAACTGATATTTCCTAAACCTAATCTTAAATATTTTCACTAATTTTTTTATTAATATTGCTAAAATGAAATCATATAATAGATAAAGTTATTCTTCCAATATTATATAATGATAAATTATTGCATATTAAATCATGAAAAAAATCCTAAAACATTATGAATGTATAAAGAGAAAATGTAGTGGAGAATAAGAGACACAATTCACATGAGTAGAAGAATCCAATAAAAGATAAATTCTTCTAGCAGTAGCACTAAAACATGGAGAAAATATGGTCATGAGAAATTAAAATACAAAATTAATTAATAAAAAATAAAATTATGAAAAAAATGACCTGGTAAACCTATTTTTATCCATCTGCATATCCAAAGGTAGATATTGTAATGTTTTCATAGTATTAGTTACACAAATAACACGATAGCTTTAGAAATGGTGGAGATTATAGAAACTAGTTTGATGTGACAGAAAACATCTAGGTATAGAATAGATAAATCAACATTGTGTTGGAAATAATATTGAGAGTGGGGGGGGTGAATCAGCATTATCAGATCAATAATTTAATTTTCAAAATTGATTTGTATACACTACTTTAGCTCAGTGAACTAGCGTGTATACGCAACTATACTTAATGCAACCAGCGTATATGTAGAGATTTTTTATTTACCCAAATTATCATGTATTGATCTTTAATCAGTATATCAGGAATTCATTAGACAGTGCAATAAAAACATATTAAAGCATCACACATAAGAAACACAGATGAAAACCAAGATATAAGGTGGAAACCCAATGTGGGTGAAAAACACCTGCTATAATCGTCTCTGTCTTCTTTTCGTAAGAAAATTCTATTTATAGTTTTTTTGTACTCATGCATCCTTATACGAGTACGCAGGCTTCTACCTGCAGAAGACTACGACCTTCTCTCCTTCTCCAGTTTCTACTGGAAGGAAGCTACAACCCCCTAGCTCTTGTACTAGCTGATGTGTTTACTACTACGTAGGCGCTGACCTACAGAAGGCTATGACGTTCTCCTTTTTCTTCCAAGGACCATGTCTCATAAATTTTCAGTCTGGATCCATCAGCAACATCATATCAAATATATTTGCATCAACCAATCACATTTTGAACCAACCACAACCGAATCAATCAATCACTTTGACAACCCATCAATCTGATCATTCAGAATATTGTCAATAGAATACGGTAACCAAAACCCAAGCTAGAAACTAGAACACTGCAACAGTAAACAGAAGCAACTAAAACATATTTTATAAGGTATATGCTACTTCCATGTGTCAAATCTATGTGCATACAGGATTTCCTTAAAGTGAACCAGCGTACAGATCTATAAATGATGATTTAAACATTACAACTATTCCAGACTTCAGTCATACCTAGATCATCATATTTACAGACTACAACATGTGTCAGTTATTTAGATACATGATCAAATCACATAAAGATAATTCACTTCAAGCCTTGAGATCCTGATACATCATAGGATATTATCTTTTATCAAACACTAAGGTTTCTCCTTGGTTTAGATCCAGCAATGCACCATAACCTAGTAAGATGCATACTAGATCTCACACTTCATCAAATATTGAATGCTTGTGTATCTTGGCCTAATGATGTTCTCCTCCTTTTATAGTTTTAGGGCTTTCTCGATACTATGGATCAAAACCACTTAAGACCAATACCTTCGATCAAATACCTAGGGTCAATACCTCGGGCCAAATACCATGGACCAATACCATGGATCAAAATACCATGGACCAAATACTTCAGACCAAAAACTTAGTTTTCCAATGTATATGCACTTTTACATTTGTGAAAGTGCATGTGTACGTATACGCGACTTGTATACAGTGAACCCGCATCTATACATGGCTTGGCCAATATTGAACCTACGTATACCTCTCTTTCTTCATTCTGTGCACTTTGATCTATAACTCAGTGATGTTAACCTGGTATACTGTGATCTTTCATTTGAGTGAGTTTCCTTCTGAACTGATTCATTGAAGTTGCCCTGCATTTCATCACATCTGTAAAAACTACGGTCATGTATTATGTCACATCCAATATCTCTTCTGTAGATTCATCTAGTTACCATATACAAGTGAGTTGTTATGTTATAAGTGGGTTGCCATCAAGTACAACACATACATAATAATGCCAATGATCTACCCCTTTGGACTTGATGGAAACAACAACCATACCAAATCACTCTCCCCCTTTGACATCAAGGGAAAAGGGTCATGCTCCCCCTAGGTGCATGTTGAAACCTCTAATATGTTGAAGTGTGTTGATTGAGCTCCTGTGATCAAGTCCATGCTCCCTCTGAGCATAAGAAAATTCCGCAAAAAGATGTTCTAAAAGAAGAACATGATTCTATACATACATCACAAATGACCTTCCTATCATGAATGACTCATACATACATCCATCTCCCAACCAAGTGGGGATATACCAAATTTGACTCATCCACTGAACCAAGTGGGGATATACAATTGTTTATACATGTCAAAACACAAACATTACATCATGCATCCCATGCATAGTGGGGTTACAAATTAGGTCTTTTCATGACCCTTACACTAAAATATGTACATGACATATATAACAGAGATCAAATATCTTAAATAATACCACGATAGTCATCAACAACTATCATATGATCTGTACCATCAATAACATTTGTCAATCATCATCTAAACCAGTAACCTATATATGTCCATCATTAGTCCCCAAACAATCATTAACCATGTTCTCCCCCTGAACCTATTCCACTTGTTCACTATTAGATCTGATCATTACATATGTCAGTGAGAGATATCAAAGCATCATCATCAAAGTTAGCAACAACTTTATGAGAACCAATATATTTCCACATGTTATCAACATAGTGAAACCATCATCAAATAGAGTAGATAATTGACAGGACCATGGTAGACCCCTTTTTCTTGAGTCTGGTTCACTACTTTCCTTCAAACCAACATATACGTGACTGTGCCCACAGAAACCAGCATATGTATGTGACTATGTTCTATGAAACTCATGTATAACCACCTTTTTTTGAATAAATTAGGATTTAACAGTAGGAGGATGCAACAACTACTCTCAGCTTTTGTCTGAGATATTCAAATGTATCTCTGGGCATTGGTTTAGTAAACATATTAGCAACATGTTCTTTGGAGGGAACATACTCCAGTTTGACCTTTTGTTCAAGCACTTGTTCACATAGAAAATGATATTTGATGGGTATGTTCTTGGTCTCGGAGTGCATGATTGGATTCTTTGAAATACTGATGGCACTTGCATTATCACATAAAATGGAGATAGGTGGACTACAGGTGATCTAAATGTCTTGCAAATTTTGCATCATCCAAAGTAGTTGTGTGTAGCAAGATGCAGCAGCCACATATTCTGCTTCAGCTATAGATAATGCAATTGAACTTTGTTTCTTTCTGAACCATGACATTAACCTAGAACCCATATAGAATGAACCACCACCAGTGCTTTTTCTGTCATCAACACTTCCTACCCGATCTGCATCTTTATATGCATGAAGTGTAAGATCGGTCTCTCGAGGATATCATAAACCAAAGTTTTGTGTTATTTGGAGATATTTGAAAATCCTTTTGACTGCCTGAAGGTGTGTTTCCTTAGTATTTTCTTGGAATCTTCCCAATATTCCCACTACATGCATGATGTTTGGTCGAATACCTATTAGTAAGCAGACTGCCAATCATGGATCTATAAGTTGGTTGATATACTACTATTGATTCATTATTTGAGCTAAGACTGCATCCTGTTACCATTGGGGTACATACTGGTTTAGAATCTTCCATGCTATACTTTTTTAGGATCTGTTTGAGATATTTGGTTTGTGAGAGAAAAATACCATATTTATTCTACTAAACTTGTAGACCAAGAAAGTAGGTGAGCTCACCAAGCAAGGACATTTCAAATTCTTGTTGCATTATTGAGGAAAAATTTTGACTCATATATTCTTCATTGCTACGAAAAATGATATCATCAACATACACAACAATTATTAGCAATTTATCAGTGTCCATATTTGTATATCGATTTCTATCTACCGACCCCTTTGAAAATCCTTGTTGGTGGAGGTATTTGTCAAGACGGTAATACCATGCTCTTGGAGCCTATTTTAGACCATAGAGATATTTTCTAAGTTTGCATACATTTTCTGCATCACTTCCAAGAATGAATCCTTCTGTTTGTTCAATATAGACTTCTTCTTCTACGTATCCATTAAGAAAGGAATATTTTACATCCATTTGGTATACTTTGAATTTCTGAAAACTAGAAGGAGAAAGAAACATTCTTATGGCTTCAAGTCTAGCAACAGGTGCAAAAGTTTCTTCAAAATCTATACCTTCTTCTTGAGAATATCCTTTGCAAACAAGTTTGTCCTTGTTTCTAATAACTTTTCCATTTTCGTTTAGCTTTTTTTTGAATATCCATTTAGTTCCTATGATATACTTATCATGAGGTCTAGGAACTAATTCCCAAGTATTATTCTTTTCAATTTGCTTAAGTTATTTGTTCATGGCCTTGACCCAACATTCATCTCTGTATGCTTCATTCACATTTTGAGGTTTAGTGGAAGATAGTAATGCTAAATAGCTTGAAGTTTCAGCAACAGTTCTTCTTGTTTGCACACCTTCCCCTTTTTCCCCCAAATTTGAGTTTTTGGATTTTTTTTGAACATACCTAGACGAAATGTTTTCTTCTATTGTTATCTCTTCTTCTGCTACTTCATTGGTTTCTTCTTTAGAATCAATGTGATTTGATGTGGGAAAATGATCCTCATCTTCTTCATTGTAATGATCTTCAATTTTTATCTATTTTGGATTTTTGCATGATTCATCAACTACAACATTAATACTTTCAATAATTTTCCCAAGTCTTTTGTTATAACATTTATATCCTTTACTTCGGGAGGAGTAGCCAAGAAGAATACCTTCATCTACTCTAGGTTCAAACT
Organism: Pinus taeda; assembly: GCA_000404065.3. Classification (NCBI taxonomy): domain Eukaryota; kingdom Viridiplantae; phylum Streptophyta; class Pinopsida; order Pinales; family Pinaceae; genus Pinus; species Pinus taeda. The sequence continues at coordinate 4,760 of APFE031028015.1, read as the reverse complement.
TACAAAGTTTTTCATCAGTCCTTTTGATGTGACATTTGCTTCCAAAAGCTTTGAAGTACTTTACCATAGGAGTTTTACCATACCAAAGTTCACGCAGAGTTTGAGTTCTATTTACCCAAACATTTGCTTGGTCGAAAATAGTGACAACGACAAATGCAGTTTCACCCCAGAAGGTTGCAGGAGTTCCAGATTCATCTAGCATAGCACAAGCCATTTGTTGAACAGTTCTATTCAGCCATTCTACCACTCCATTTTGCTGAGGAGTCCATGCGGTGGAGAACTGCCTTTTTATTCCATGTTATTCAAAGAAGTCAAAAAATCATTTGAGGTAAATTCCCTTCCTCGAGTAGATCTGAGGCATTTTATTTTGTGATCTATTTCATTTTCAACCAAAGCTTTGAAGGCTTTGAACGTTTCAAATGCTTCATATTTATGCTTTAGAAGACCTATCCAACACATTCTAGAAAAATCATCAATGAACAATATAAAGTATTCTTCTCCATGAGGTGACTTTTTCCTTGATGGTCAACATAAATTAGTATGAACAAGTTCAAGAGGCTTACTAGCTGGTCCTTCCTTTTCGATGAATTGAGATCTGGTTTGCTTACCAAAATGACATGATTTGCATATAGTATTTTTAGGAATGTTGATATCTAGAATATCTCAAACGGCCTGGAATCTGCATGCTTTTCTTATTTGAGAAAAGCTTAGATGTCCCAATCTTTTGTGCCATAGCTAATTTTCATCATTTTTGCTTAGATAACACTGTTGTTGTCCTCCCTTGGGTATGTACAGGTTGTTTGGAGTTCTTGTACCTTTAATCACGGTTTCTCCTATATCAATTTCACGAAAAACACATGCATTTGATCGAAACACTACTTCATTTCCTTGATCGCACATTTGACTCACGCCCAATAGGTTATGTTTTAAGCCATCAACACACATAACATTTCCAGCTTTAACATTTTCTTTTAAGAAAATAGAGCCTTTACCTTTTATGAAAATAGGAGTGTCGTTTCTAAATGAGACACTCTTTTCCTTTTCCAAGGCATTATATGAGTGTAGTTTTTCTCTGTCACCTATCATGTGTTTTGAGCATCCACTGTCGATGTGCCACTCGTTTTCTTGTCCTTCAGCATACAAGGCTACACCACTTCTTTCTGTTTATGGTTATTTCTTTCTCCATATTTTGGGATTTAATGGAGTTTCTCCTTTTGAGATATTTGACAAAATTTGCTCCTGCATTTAGATTCTTCATGGCCAAAATTGTTACAGATTGAGCATTCCATTTCATTTTCAAAGAGAAAAGTTATTATTGGAACTTTTATTGATCCCTGTCACACTCCTTTGATTTCTAGTCATGATGATTTTGTAAGAAACACATTGAGGAGCTTTGTGTCCAAAATTATGACATTAGAAACATTGACCATTAAAGAAGTTCCTGTGATTATCGAATCTACTGACCTGGTGATTGTAGTTTCTATTGATATTCATCTTTGAAGCCAATTGAGTACGATTTACCTGAGGTTGGTTGTGGCTTATGTTCATCCTTGAGGTAAATTGATCCTGGTTTACTTGGTGATCTGCTTTATGCCTTTGCTGACGATTGTCAAACTATTCACCGCTCGTTGCTGCATCGAAATAGCGTTTAGTGGAGGTTGATGGCTTCTATGATTGATATGCTTCTTCAGTATACCCAAGAACTCTCATTATTAGAGGAGAACACTACACTTTGATAATTTCATTTAAGGTTTCTGGTCCTTTAGTAAATCTAGGATTGAGAGCTTTTGTTTTCTCAAGATCCTTTCTTAGACCCACAATTTCACATTCTAGTTTTTCATTGTGGTTTTCCATTTCAGCAAGTTGGTATGTCAAGGTATCTATAATCATATTATTTTCTTCTAAACAGATTTTAAGTTTAGGGATTTCTTCATAAATTTCATTTTCATCTAAAGCATCGAGGAAATCATCATCTTCATAAGCCATCATAAGTCTATAGTCATTACTATTTTCCTCTTCATCACTATTTAATAAATCATCGCTATCTTCATGAGTATAGTAGCTCTTTTTACTTACACTTTGTTTTCTTTTCCATTTTGTAGATTACTTCCCTTTATCATATTTATCTTTATGTAGACATCTCGCAGCATAATGACCGACTCTACCACAGGAAAAACATTTGAAAGGACCTTTGAATCTTCTGAAACCCTGTTGAAGGCTCTTGACAAAACTTGCTTCTTCTTCGTCTTCTTAAATATGTCCCGATTCATTCAGTTCTTCTTTTATTTTTGTTGAAGCTTTAAGTGTGTCTTCTCTCATATCCGATGGACCTCCTTTTCTCATCTCAAAGGCATTTAAGATTCTGTGAAGCTGTGTCATAGTAATAGTCTGTATATCCTACTTTTCTTTTATGGCAAATACTTTTGATTCAAATTTAGCAGACAAGGATCTTAAAAAATTTTCAACTAAGGTAACTTCCTTTATCTCTTCACCCAGACTCTTCATGCAATTAACAATCTCATATATACGTAAGAAGTAACTAGCTATACTTTCATCATTGAGCATCTTGAGAGTTTCATATTGAATTCTAAGAGTTTTCAGTTTAGCACATTTTACCTGAGAGTCTCCTTCGTAGCTTAGAGTGATTGTCATGCAGAAAGAGTTAATTTTGCAGACAAAACCAACCTCCCTAGAAGCTTAAGGCTTTCTAGTGACAAACAAGACAATTAAGAACAATCCTTCTCTAAATATGCATTTACCATATAAGAAATCAAGTGTTTAGATCCTACCTGTAGTCCAACGCTGTTGTAGTAGTCCAGCCTCGTCGATCCGGATGAGCTCCTCCTTCTCTTCAAAACCTGCATTCACTAACAATCAAACGATTAAATAGCACCTGAATATCTCATAAAATAAAACATATTCAACATACAGACCAAGGAGTATATGAAACAACTCATTAATAACAAATTGTTGAGAAGAATGGACTTATTTGTATTAATAGGAAACAAAAGAAACCATTACAACCTGAGCCTTGGTGTTGTGCAAGTTCCTCCCAGGGTCCAGCAAGAGTTTTCCCTTACTTTGATAAGCTCACCCACTTCCAAATGAAACAAGAAAGGATGGGAATCTCTCCTCACAAGCTTCTACAAGGAAGTCCTAATTTCAATAGCATCTACCCTTAGGAATATTCAGCTTTTAACCTCTCCTCCTTCTGGCCCAATGCCTGTATTTATAGTGCTCTAGAGGAAGTTAATCAGGTCCACCATCAATGGGATAAGCCCCTCTTTGGATGGGGTAGCTCCCCTCTTGATGGGATAAGTTCCTCTTTCATAGGGATACATGAACCATTTGGAGGCGCTCAATACACATCGAACAAGCTTCTAGAATGCTCTAGAAATGACCACAAGTAACTTTTTTTAAGATGAAACTCGCACCTTTTGACCTTTACAGGGGTACGCACTCACCCCTTTACATACAGAGCATACAAGTATGCAGGTATTGTGAACATGGGTTGCGTACACGCAGGTAAGGCTGAGAGAAACTGTGTACCTAGAGATAAATAGATTTTTAAAGACTTTCTCTCTTTCTTGAAGTCTGACATGGAGAGCAGAGGTATGAGACTTGCCAAGGAGGATAGTATGACAGTTGATGGAGCCATATTAACTGCAGATAGTCATGGTGACAAATTTCAGTGTAACAGATTTCCCCCTAAATTGCGAAGCCTGTAATAGATAAGGGTTTTATATCATCTAGGAAGGGTGAAGTACTTTATCATTTCAAGGATTATCTCGTGGAGAGCCTGGTTAGAACCTGCAATTTTCATCACAAAATACATGTATAAGATTATATCATCGCTGAGGTAGGCATTCCCATACTCAGATCAAAACTTTAACTAACAGACTAACTACTCTGATACATGAATGATTTCAAAGTACATCATAATCATAGACTCATGTAGACACAGTATGGACGTAACCATTTGTTTATAATTGGTCTACTATACAATGAATACAAAACTCCTCGCAGCCTGGATGGCGGAAACTAGATCCAGGGTCTTCATTTCTACTTCCCGAAATGGTACGATTCTAGCCATGCGAATAAATGAGTCAATGTCGAACATGGTAGAAACCACTTGATTACTAGTCGATGATGTAAATTATTAACAAGTGTGAGAGAGACCACCAGTGATGTCAATGGTTCTCAAAGTACCCAGTAAATCCATGAGATGTGAATGAATGAGTCGATGTCGAACATTTCACGGAGTCCTTCGATTGAGAGTCAATGATGTAAACTGACGTCAAAGGCGAGAAACCTGCCATTGATGCATGCAGACTTCAAGGTACTGACGATTTCTAAGTCATCTCTCTAGATAATGTGCTGATGTCGATAGAAAGCGACCCGTCGCAGGAAGCCCACAACACGAAATCATAGTTCAAGTTGAAGAAATGTTGCTGTAAGGACTGACTCAGGGATGGTTAAATGGATGATAGGTATTTTTCAGTTGAATGTTTTGTTTGCAGACCTCTTGAACACATAAGGACACAACAGATGGCTTGGTTACGAATGACTCAAATTTAATTCCCGTAACTCGGCTGAAGAATTTCAATGGTTTGGTCAACTGTGAGGCAAAGGATTTCCCAACCCAGGTGAATGAAAAGTGTCGTGTTCAAGAGTGGTAGTAAGGTTTTTCTGAGACAAAGGATATCAAATAGGCTCATTCTTCTCTCTTTTCCCCCACTATTTCTGGCAAGTACCTCTTT
>APFE031028007.1:19157-64017 GCA_000404065.3 Pinus taeda | reverse complement strand
ATGGTATGCTCAGATGCAAATGAGAATAAAATGAAATCTTGTGTATAATCGGGACTAATCAAAACAGGGGTTGTAGATAAAGTACACTTTACCAGATTAAAAGACTTCATAGCTTCCTCTGTCCATTTTAACATGTTGTCCTTCTTTAACATATTAGTAATTTCTCTCAAATTCTTAGCTAGATTGGGTACATATCTTCATAAGAAAATCATCTTACCATTAAAATCTTGTATCTCTTTTTTGTTCTTGGGAAAATCTATCTGCTGAATTGCTTCTACCCTTCAAGGATCAATGCGAATTCCTTCCTTTGAGATAATATGACCAAGCAACTTCCCTTCATCCATGGCAAAGAGACTTTTCTTCAGATTGAGTGATATCCCAAATTTCCTACATCGCTGAAACACAATCCTTAAATGGTGAAGATGCTCATCATCTAAACTTGAAAACACTATCAGATCATCTAAATATACAACCAGAAATACATCTTTTTCATTGGCAAAAGCGATGTCCATTGCACGCTGAAATGTGGCTCCAACATTTTTCAAACCAAATGGCATTTTAGCATAATGAAAAGTTCCCCAAGGGGTAGTAAATGCAGTCTTATCTCGGTCATCTTCATGCACTAGAATTTGATTATACCCTGAATATCCATCGAGTAGTGATATGCGTGATGCTCCAACCACTCTCTGGAGGATATTATCCATCTTCGGCAATGGGTAATTGTCCTTCAATAATACTTTATTTAGATTCCGAAAATCGATACGCAATCTGATCTCCCTGGTCTTCTTTCTTACAGGAACAAGATTCGAAATCCACTCAGAAAAATTTGATTGGGAGAATTATACTAGCCTTGTATAATCTATTCACCTCTTTTTCAATGGAAGGCAACAACTTGGGATTGATTCTTCTCAGCTTTTGTCTGAACAGCCTCTAATTTGGCTTGATGGAAATAGTGTGTTGAATTATGTCTTTGTCGTACACCTCTAGATCTGAATAATCCCAAGCAAACACATCAACAAATTCAGATAACAATCTAACATATTTAGACTTTACCTTGAGAGACAATTTCTTTGACAATTTCACAAACTTGGGCTTATCTGTTGTTCCAAGATTAACATCATCAACACCTTTGTTTGTAGGCACCAAGCTTGGCTTTCTAGCCACATCATCTTGATCCAAAAGTTATTATAAAGGTATGAGACCTTTAGGGATAATGTTGCCTTTCAGTTGTAATATTTCCATTTGATTCACCTCAATTTCCGATTCTTTGGTATCATAGTCAACATCTATGGAAGCATCCTTGTAGTTTCCTTCATTTTTCCAAAAGGTATTGATCTCTTTATCATCCCAAAACGCTTGCCAATACCTTAAATTGTCTAGAACAGTAGGGCGGTGTTTGACATGGATCTCAAAGTTCTTGTTGGAATTCATCGGAATTTTCAAATTATTTGCGGCCGTGGCAAGTAAATCTACAATAACATTTTGAGTACAAGGTAATCCTGTCAAAGTATATTCTAGAAATATAAGTAAGATATGTAAAATTGCATTTCGGTAGGCTCTCATCCACGAGTGTTTAGCTTGCTATTCACCCTTAACTTGCTTGATTATCAGCTCCAAATCTCCATAGATTGATATCCTTTTTGCATTCAACTTTTTAAAAAATTTTAAACCTGTAATCAATGCTTCGTATTCAGCTTCATTGTTAGAATATTCAAAGGCTAATTTATATGAACATATTCTAACATTACTAGGAACTTTATTTGGCTGGAAAGTGGGGCTATGAATCCAAATCCCTATGCCAGCACCATCCTTACCCATGGCTCCATCAAAATCCATGCTCCATAGGCCCGCTTCTTCTTCTAAATGCTGAAATTTTGTTTCATTCTCTTTCTTACTTTGACTGACCTCTTCATTTTTCTGCTGCTCACTATCTTTTTGTTGCTGCCGGTATGTAGAGTGCTTGGAAGTACTTGCAATTTTATGTCTTTCTTGATCAAGAACTGCTCTGAAATTTTCTGAAATCTCTGGAACATCTTCTACTTCAACTAACTGACTATCAACATCATTAAACCACTATCTTAATATAGTACAAATGACTCTAAATCTGTATGTACAACATTATTGGATGATTAAGCATTTCTCCTTGCTTGTAATCATGTATTTCATTTTCTTCTCCATGTATCGTTTTCTCAATTGGCCAAACACGGGAATGGTAGCATAGGAGAAATCTAGTTGTAAAGTCCCTTTAAGCTTCGTACCCCAAGATCTGGACAAAATCATGCCAAACTGTGGTGGAATTTCTGTGACAACCACATCCATCAGAGCATTCTTGGCTAGGATTTGATCTAGAGATACCACCAAGTCTTTGATAAGACCAATACAATGGACTCTACTGGAATTAAAAGAATACAGGTCATGATATTTTCGAGTAATGTCAAGGCCCAGTTTCTCCATAATGGCTTTCGGCATCAGATTATGGGAAGCTCTGGAATCAAACATGGCATTATGGAGGACATACTTGTGTAGTCTAAGGCTTATATAGAATGGAGGGACTTCACTATCCTCAGACTGACCTTCTAAGGCAGGGCCAAAAATGAGCTCAAGGTGATCATCTTCTACATTGACCATATCAAATAAAGGATCTATGTGGAAAATTTTGGACACCCGATGTTTATAGTTGTTGTTCTTAATCAATTCAGTCAAAGGAATTGAAACTTTAATTTAGCAATCTCATTTTCTAAACTAAAAGCGGAAACTTTATCTACCTCTTTGAATGGAAGGTCCTTCTTTTCGACTTTTTCTTTTTCTGCACTTTACTAATTATTATTTTCGTTTGTAATTCCATTTGCGTATGGTCCTTTGCTAGAAGTCGGATCAATAGGCTCTTTCCCTTTCTTCTGAATGTTTGAGGAATCATTTTTGGATTGTGCTTCCTTTTTATTTTGAACTAGACTGAGTGGTACATCTCTGCTTCTCAATGAATATTGTTTCTGATGTGTTATCAATGCATTCATATATCCTCGCTGATAATCATCTGACTCATCCTCCAAAACTGCCTCATTTTCTATTATTTAGTCTTCATCCCTTTGGGCATCTGGGACCTCTGAATATTCTTCATCTTCCGTGAGAAAAATGGGTAAACCATCAATAGTAAAGAAATGATTCACCTCAACCACCGGATCATCGTCATCCTCACCCTTTATTCCATACACATATTTTTGTTGTAAAGGAGTTCTGACCTACTACTATTGTGTCAACTAATCTTGTGCCTTTTGCTCTCTTTGTTTAATCCTCAATTGAGATTGTTGTTGTCCTTTGAAGTTTGGATTTCTGATTATGGTTTCAGGCTTGTCTGCAACTGTCAACCAGTCAAACATTTTCTCAATTTTCCGAAGAATATTATTTGCCTTAACATCTGAGGAAGATGATTCTTCCTTTATAGTCACCTTCTTTTCAGTTTTCATCCTTTCTCTTTTGGCCAGCAGATTTTCCTCTACACTCACAACATTCTTCTGCATATCCTCAAGTGTGGTAGGATTCCTTTCCCGCAAGTGATATGCCATATCAGCATCGAAACCGTCTCGAAATTTGATCAATGCTAACCCCATCAATGGTTTAATGTCAGTTGGAATAGCATTATAAATTGCATTGAACCTTACACAGTAATTTTGCACACTTTCACCCACATTCCTTTTGATATTTTCATAATTAGATAAAATTTGGAGCGGGTTTTTCTTTACCTTCCTTCGGTCCAGGAATTGTCTATAGAGAACTGGCAAAGTATTGATAGAGGCCGCTGGTAATGCTCTGAACCACTTTTGAACCTTGCCTCCAAAACTCTATACAAATAATCTCATGGACACATTTTTTGCATCTACCTCATGAAGGTCAAAGAAGTCACTCATCCTATCAACATGTTGTTGCAGTGTGATACTCTGAGTAGCATCGAAAAGAGGTATCTTACTTTGGTAATCAGTGGGCATATCATCCAAATTTTGAGGCAGAACGAGAGTTGCATATCTAGCAGCCATGACTCGAGGCAGATTTGAAACTGGTCTTAGGGAAATAGGGGGATTTTGACAACAAGGGCAGTTGATGTAACAAAGGTGATGGGTGTTTGAGGGGTAATGATAGGTTGATGTGGGAGTGAAGGTATGAATGGATATAAGGGATGATTTTTGGAAATATGGGGAAATGATGATGAGGCAAAAGATGTTGAAGCCGAGTCAGAGAGTTCAGGGATTCTATCAGTAGTGAGGGATGACTGAGGGGAATTCCGAAGGTTTCGGTTACTTAACAATTTGGCCCATTCGATATCAATCTCTTTGGTGAATTATGGGTCTGGAAATATGTCCAGAAATTCACTCTCATATGTGGTTCTAAACAGAGAGAGACCAAAATACTCGTCAAAAGGGAGATCTTCAAGGAACAGCCACTCCACCAAGCATGAATGAGATCTAAAAACAAGTCTAGGACTTGGTGAACTTTCTTGTCTGAGTATCTGTGGAATGAGATTAGGATTTTCAAATACAGGAGGAGGATCTGGATCAAGATTAGGCCTGGTGTATCTTCTTGAAGCCAATGTGTTCAAAGTTCTCAAGGTTTTTATATTGGTTTACAACTTTCCACTTTTCAGCCTAATGAATTCTAAACTTATCTTCCAAAAGTTTAGAACTTCTTAATAGTACTGGGGTATAATGAGATTTTCTTCCCCAGTATGGTCGCCACTATTTTAGAGCCTAGATTGACCTCAGGCTGAAAGAAGGCAATTCTAAGATAACCACAAACCAAGCTTAGCCTTATAGCTAGCCCTACCAGGTCAGGAAAGGGATCTCTCCTTGTGAATCTCAATCAAGATGACTGGATCACATATGGATTTTACACTAGGTATAGTAGCTCTAGGGGGTTTTGATTGATTTTGTTGATTTGTTGATTTTGTTACTAGATCAAATGGAGCCAGACAGTTTTGGGTCTGGGAAATCAAGTCAAGATGCAGGGTGTTCTATGGGACGAGGTACGTAGGTGCTTTAGCACTTGAAATTGAGTGAGATGAGAGGTCTAAGACTGGTGAGGAGCTAAGGATGGCATGAAAAGATCATGTATCCTTCTCAAACAATTGAAAACATAGAAAACTAAATGGCTTCCCAAGCAGAGCACTGTAAACAATGAATTCAACCTATCTATCTTGATGTCATTTAGCTAGAAGCAATGAATTAGATTGTGGCACACATAAAACATGAGAAAAACTGATAACAGAAGAAGAAACTATGCAAAAATACCATACTACAAGTATCCCATAAAAATAGCTACAAATCCTGATTTATTTCCTTGCCAAACTGCTGATAAAGGTGTACAATGTAGCTTAGAGCATCTAAGAGAGTCTAACCTTTGCTAATGACAAAAAAATACATAATATAGACATAAAACCACCTATGCTAGCCATCAAGGGTCGAAACCAAGAGAAAAGGATCTGTTACAACCATTTCCAAACAGGGAACAAGAATATAGGCAGTGGAACAACTTGCCTCTATAAACATGGAAATTGATTCATTGACCCCAAAACCACCTCAAACTGATGAATCTACCCTCTAAGATCATTTCACTATTACATTTACATTGCAAATCATTAATTACAGTCATAAAATCATCCATGAAGAGAGAGAAAGTCAACTTGAGTTAAAATAGGCAAAAATTTGATTTTCTAGCAAACTAGTCAAAAGCGCAGTGCCATGAGCCAAAAGCATAGCGCTGCTTTCGACCCACTTTTGGAGGCCTTCCCCTTAGCAAAATTTAGCCAAATATGGCTCATTGGAAAGGTATTCCTATCTGGTTTCTGGCACAACTTGAATTTTTGCATTTGGAGGTAATTTTCCCCCTCAAACCTGAAATCTTCCAAGGCTTCTTCTGTGTGTCCAAAAAGAGGCCGAGAGCTCATTTTTTGGTAGTTTTTTGAGCTTTTGGTGACCTAGTTTTGCTCCAAAATTGCTGAAACTTTTAGGGATGAATGCTCTCATCATGCTGAATTCAAATATATAATCCTTTCCTCCAACAAGTGCTCTAGGGAAAAGCGCAGTGCCGATGGCACTACGCTTCTAGGCCAATTTCCTGTTTTCAAAATTTCAAAATTTGAAAAAGACTAAAACATCATCAAAACTTGCCCAGATTTGGCATGGGATACCACCATTAGTTGCTTTGATGGGCCAATGAGGCTTCAACTAATATATTCAACTTATCTTGCTCCTTTTTTCTCTTTAAATCCTTCCTCAGCCTAGCTTTAAGTTTCTAGATCCTTATGTTACAAATTTTGTTTCGGGTCAAGTAATGGTAGGCCATGTGGTGAAGCATCTTCTTATCCCTGTTGGCCTTCTCAATCAGCCCCTCAAGGTGTATGTTTACCCTCTCAAGCCAAGTTTCCCTATCATTCGCAATCTCCTGTTCAATTGAAGTCGGGTTGACATTAGCCTCCTTGGCCTTTTGCTTGTTCTCTTTGATTATTTGTAACTTCATGAGGACTTTCTTGTCACTCAATTGTTTGTTTTCTTGCTCTAAATATTTGATGATGAAATTATCTCTCCCTAAGTTATCTGACAAGGATTTTATTTCAGCTTCTTGTTCCTTTATGATATATCTTTGACAGTCTTCAGATCTTGAGCTTCCAAGTCAATAATGTCAACTCCATGATGAGTAAAGTGCTGTTGTGGCTCCTCATGCTCAAAAGGATTGAAATCTCTTTTCTGCTCATCATTAAGATCCTTCTCTTGCACTTTTTTCTTGCCCTTACTTTTGCCCTTGCTTTGTTGCTCAACCTGTACCTATTTTGTTGAAGAAGAAGGAAAATCCCCTTCCACACCTTGTGGAGATAGCATTTTCTTGTGGCCTGACGATGAAGGAACGACCCCTTCCACACCTTGTGGAGATAATACGTGCGTAGCAGCTGCAAAAATTTTCCTAGCACCCCTCTTATATGTCACAAACACTAGCACTCCAACAGTTTCAATCTCTTTGACTTTTTCATGGCTTGAAGGTCAACCTTCTTCATGATGTACTGATGAAAAGATTTGTGGGCCTTTGAACATCTCATGAGAAATGAAAGTCTCCCATGGCATGTTAAGAAGGTTCAACTGATGTAGAACAATTATTTTAATCAAAGAGAAATCGTAAATGCTATTCAGTGCTAGGGTTATGGCTTCCTTTGTACAATATGTGCCATCTTCTCAATGTTTCTAAACATGGTGTAAGGGATATTCATCATCTTTACTCTAGTGAAATGCATGAGAAGTCTAATGTGATAGGCATACAACCAGGAGAACCTACCTTCACAAGTGAAGTACTTGATAATGATTTTCATCAATGGAGCATATTTTTCTTCCAAAAACTTGAAGGGGAATACTCTCTTCATTTTGTCTTTGTATCTAGCCTTGATGTAAGGCTCATAGTAGTCCTCATCAATATCCTAACCTTTGTAACAATTTTCACCCACATCTAGAATTCTTGTAGCCTCTGAGATTGCAGTTGGTGATATGGTGAAGGTTATTTCGCAAGGGTTACTTCATTAATGTGCAAATGTGTCACAAATTTCCTAGACAACTCATGATGAAATCTGACTCTTTCTATCATCTCACAAAAATCAAAGCATGCCTGGTGTTGAAAGCAAGAAATGGCAAGTGCACGGGCTTGTAACTTCCTCAAACTAGTAGGCTCTTCTCTGATAATTCTTCCTCCTTTATGAGGCTTCCTCTGTTGTATGTTTCTCTTCCTGGAGCTGTCACTGAATGTCTCTTGCTCATATTCATAATCATTGTCTCTTTCCATTTTTCTCTTTGACTTTGTAAAATGTGGTTGTATATGGTTGTTTTGTGGATAATAGTGTGGAAACAGGTTGGAGGAAATGACTGGGAAGCATATGGAAAAGAGGGTGTGAAAATGTGTGTGTGAACAGAGTTTAGGGATGGGAGTAAGGGTTTAGGTATGTGAGTAGGGTTTAGGGAGATGGGTAGGGTAGAGAGTGTAAATAGGAATTTAGGGTAAATGTATGAGGGGAATGGAATTTAGGAAATATGGTATGTGGGAATGAGGTGTAGGGAATAATGGAAAGTAGATAGGGCAAATGCAACAATAAATAAGTGAAGAAAACTAGGATTTCACCATAGAAGCTAGGGTTTTAGATTTAAATATGCTAAAAAGAAAACTTGGCAATCAAAACCCTAGATATGACAGTTGTACTTACTTGCAAGAGGGAGAAAATGAAGATTTTGAGGTGAATTGGCAGTTCTGGAGCAATTTGGGCGATTTGGCACTTGGCTTGGTAGAAGCACAGTGCCTCACACAGGTGCGCAACGCCACTCTGAAAGTGCATTTCCTATGTAAAAATACATTGGGAAAAGCTGCTAGGTGTGCAGCGCCAACTCAGAAACGCAACGCCCTCCTCAAAAGTGCAATGCCACTCAGATTTTTCCAAAAATGCAGCACTTGATTTTTATTTGCACAATTTTGCTTGAAATCGCTCCTTGGCTCTCCTTTTGGAACTTTGAATCTCAACACTAGCATAATGAAATGATAAATATAAGGGTGCACTTTATATGACTTTCAACTTTTTGATTTTTGATGGTGAAAACCCGCTTTTATAATTTCTATGTGCTTTTTCAAATACTCTATTTTTTTATGCTTGGTTTCTTTGCTTTAATAGGTGGACTAATACTCAAATTCTTTGATTTTTGTAGTGGCAGTACTTTGGCAAGATCACCAGACGTCCAGTACCAGCATGGAACAATTATTACATATGAGAACATTAAAATTACATTAAATTTGAAGATAAAATGCAAATTCTCTGTTTTCACCTCAAAACTAGTTTTGAGGTGAGAACTTCATTAAGCTTACAAATTAACAAATTATGACTTTCTGAACATTATTTCACCTCCTCATGTCTTTGCTGACCATTATTAGCAATAATCACTAAAATTTGACCATGGTGATAAACCCTAAGACCTATTGAGACCAAAACCCTATGTAATTGATGAAATGAACTAAAAATGAGCATGGATCACTGACTTAAAGGTATGAAAGGATGTCGGCAAGTACATATCATGAGGGGAAAAATAAAGTAAACTCTACCATCAATAGATCCATGACCTAATGGAATGCAACCTCATCGGAATGAGACTCCTAGTATGAAATGCATAAGAGTAAATTTCAATTACTGATGGTAGTGTGAAGACACTAACACTAATAGGGACTTTAAAGGTTAACATCCAACATGAGGTTCGCCTTTGGGAACTTGATTCATTGGAGAAGGCATTTAGGTTGGCAAAAAAAATAGAAAGCAGAATTACGGAAACAAGGAAGCCTACCAGTCACAACTATAAAGATGGAAGTGTTGTTGCTTCTAGCCTTCCACAACCTACAAGATTAACACCACAACAATTGGAAGAAAAAAGAGCAAAAGGGCTTTGTTATAGTTGTGATAGAAAATACACTAAAGGTCATAAGTGCGCTGAGAAGAAATTGTTTTACATAGATTGTGAGGAGGAGGAAGAAAAGCAATAGGAAACATCAAAAGAATAGGATATACACCAAGAACAAACCCTATAGAAAGAAGAAATGAATCCGACCATATCTTGTAATGTATTGGCCAGAATTACCACTCCTCAAACTATCAAGATAGAAGGACACATCAAGAAGAAAAAGGTGACAGTGTTGATTGATTCGGGTAGTACACATAATTTTATTCATTGTAAGATAGCCAAGGAATTGAATTTCTTCCTATATCCAACACCAGAGTGTCAAGTGATGGTTGCAAGTGGAGGAACCAAAAATTACTCTGGAAAATGCCATAATATCAAGATATCCATGGGATAATATGTATTGAATAGCCCAATGCTTTCCATTCCAATGGGTGGTGTTGATGTTGTACTAGGAGTCCAATGGCTACAATCCTTGGGTACAATAGCTTTTTATTTTCAAGAACTCTTCTTGAAATTTTCTTCGGAAGGAAAGGAAGTTGAATTAAGGGGTATCGCAAGGAAACCAGGAAAGATAATAAACTCTAACAAAATGACAAAGCTTCTAAAGAAAGAACAATGAGGCATAATTGCACAATAATGTTCGCTAGAGGTTCCCACATCGAAATCATCTATTTCTCCACATCTCCAAAAAGTATTGGACAATCATTCCAAGGTATTTGAGACTCCCAAATGCCTCCCACCTATTCATGATCATGATCATGCTATTCATTTGATTCCAGGAAGTGTTCCTCCAAACATGAGGCCTTACAAATATTCCTATGCCCAAAAGAGTGAAATTGAACGTATGGTTGCAGAAATGCTAGAGGCTGGTATAATTCAACCTAGTCAAAGTTATTTCTTTGCTCTAGTAGTATTGGTGCACAAGAAGCATGGGTCATGGAGCATGTTTCTGGATTATAGGGAGCTCAACAAGCTCACTATTAAAGATAAATTTCCCATTCATGTCATTGATGAATTATTGGATGAATTGTATGGATCAATTTACTTCACCAAGTTAGATCTTCGTTCAGGATATCATCAAATCAGAATGAAGAGTGAAGGCATTCTGAAAACAACATTTAGAACTCACGAGGGTCATTATGATTTTTTTGGTCATGCCTTTTGGCCTTACCAATGCACCTTCTACATTTCAAGGTTCGATGAATACCATTTTCAAACCCACCCTTAGAAAATTTGTGTTAGTATTTTTTGATGACATATTAATCTACAACAAGTCTTGGAAGGATCATGTTCAACATGTTAACAGGGTTCTCAAACTATTGGAGGAGAAACAATTATATGCAAAAAGCTCCAAATGTTTCTTTGGAGTACAAGAGGTGGAATATCTAGGTCATATTGCATCTCATGAAGATGTTAAGGTAGACCCTAACAAAATTAAATCCATTAAGGAATGGAAAATCCCCACATCCATAAAGCATATACGAGGATTTCTTGGGTTAACAGGGTATTATTGCAAGTTTGTTAAGAATTATGGGAGAATAGCAGCACCTCTAATAACATTATTGAAAAAAGATGCATTTTCATGGACTCTAGAAGCAACGAAAGCCTTTGAACATCTTAAAGAGGCAAAGTGCCAAGCACTGGTCTTAGCTACGCCGGAATTCACAAAAACCTTTATTGTGGAATGTGATACCTCAGGAAATGGAATTGGTGTTGTTTTAATGCAAGAATAAAGACCCATTGGTTTTGAAAGTTGTCCAATCAAAGGAAAGTATCTACAAAAAGCTGTTTATGAGAAGGAAATGTTGGCGATACTACATGCACTTAAGAAATGGTGACCCTACCTAATGGGAAGACACTTCAAGGTAAAAAAGGATCATGATAATCTTAAATACTTTTTAGAACAATGATTGAAGAGTAGCAAAAATGGGTCACAAAGATGTTGGATTATCACTTTGAAATCATCTACAAAAAAGGGAAGCAAAATATTGTGGGAGATGCACTCCCAAGAAAGGATGAGGATGTGGAAGCATTGCTTTGCGCCATTTCTATTATCCAACCAAATTGGATAAATGAAGCAAGGGATGAAAGGAAGAATGACGAAGAAGTGTGGGCACTTATTCAAAAGTTACAACAAGATCCCAGTACATCTGATACATTTAGCAAGAAAAAATGATTCGCTATGGTACAAAGATCACTTATACCTATGTAAGAATTCCTAACTCAAACAAAAGATTCTTATGGAATTGCACACCTCTCCCTTAGGAGGGCACTCTGGATTTTTAAAAACTTACCACAGGGTTAAGAAGGAATTTTTTTGTGATGGCCTTAAATCATATATTCAAAATTTTGTGGCAGAATGTTTTGTTTGATAACAAAATAAAGTTGAAACAATTAAGACCCAGGTCTATTAAAGCCTTTATCCATTCCAAGCCAATGTTGGGAGGAGGTTTTAATGGATTTTATCGCAGGATTACCCAAGTCTGAAGGAAAGAGTGTCATCATGGTGGTAACTGATAGACTTACCAAGTATGCACACTTTTGTGCATTATCCCATCCATTTAAGGCAATTACAGTTTCTACTACATTTATGGAAACAATTCAAAAGATACATGGAAACCCAAAGATTATTGTAAGCGATAGAGATCCCATTTTCATTGGAAATTTCTCAACAAAATTATTTTCTTGTCTTGGTCAGTTAGCTCATAGCTCATCTTATCATCCTCAATTTGAGGGGCAAACTGAGATAGTAAACAAATGTTTGGAAGGATATCTTCGTTGCTTTGTACCTGATAAACAGACACAATGGGTCAAATGGTTACCTATGGCTGAATGGTGGTATAACACTTCCATACTACAAAAAAAATGATCCCATTTATGGCACTTTATGGATATCATCCACTGTCAATGACATCATATTTAAGAGAAAATTCTAAGGTTCAAGCAGTGGAAGATCACATCAAGCTCAACAACAGGTTCTCCAACCCTTAAAGGTCAACCTCACTTTGGTGCATAATAGAATGAAACAATAGGCAGATCAACATCGCAACGAAGGAAGTTTTGATGTAGGTGACTTGGTATTCCTACGACTACAACCATATAAACAAATGTCCCTAAAGCAAGCTAAGAAGGATAATAAATTATCACCAAAGTATTATGGTCCATACAAGGTGTTGCAAAAGATTGGTACCATGGCATACAAATTGGAGCTTCCTGCAACTTCCTGAGTGCACCCAATTTTCCATGTTTCATGCTTAAAAAAGGTTATAGGTGACAAGCTCCCAATTCAAACAATATTTCCAGAACTTGACGAGGAAGGAAAAATCATATTGGAACCTGGGGAAGTCACAAAAACAAGAACTCGACAACTACGAAATCGATCAATTTTGAAGTATCTCATCAAGTGGAAGAACTTACCCACTGAAGATTCCACATGGGGTATGAGAATTTTATACAAAAGCATCCAAAACTACTCAAGCATTGAGGAAAACACTTTTTTGAAGGAGAGGGGTATGTTAGGTCCCTATAATACTAGTGATTCTCCAATTACTACTATCATTGTATCCCTTATTGTTATTATTGTGCCCCTATTTTCCCCATATTGTTATTATTGTGCCCCATACAAGCCCACTATTGTTATTGTTGTGCCCCTATATTATTGTTTTTAATTTTGGATTTGATTATATTGTGACCCCTTAGACTCCTATATATAGAAAGGAGGTTTTGTCATTTGCATCATCCAAGAATTGTTCATTTTTGTAATGTAAAGGAGGTTTCCCCCTCGAAGAAGCTGATTTTGAAGTCGTTGATCTATCTTTTCTATCTTTTTGTGAGTTGGTTTCATAACACCCTCTTTCCTTTGACCAACCCAAACTTTTTCTTCATATTTTCTGCTATAGTGCGATCCTAATCCTTTCCAAAAAACTCCTCCATGGGGTTTCATCCTTGGTATAGAAATATTGTAATCCTCCATATCAGCATAGGCTCTATTGGGATCTTATTCCCCAACCATAAATTTCCATCTAGCACTGGCACAAGCAATTACCTTACGCACACTGTGCTGCCCACACTTCTACCGAAGTGCAGCACATTACATATATTTAGTAGTCCTAAGTGCACCAACCCATTCGCCCATTGTTATGGCTCTAACCTCATCACTTCACTGTCCAAGTAGTGCACATGTTTGAAATATCGGTCTGGTGAAAAATAAGAGTACTTCTTCCTATCATTAAAATCATAATCCGTGAACTTGGGTTGCAGAATTTTCCCTAAAACTTCTCCTTTAAAGGGTAATGATTCTGGAAACAAGCATGTAAATGTACCATACTTCACATCCTTTGATTCTTTTATAAGTTTAGCATTTAGTTTCCTCGGTAGGATGTATGGTGGTAGGGGTGATAAAAATATTGTGTCGCCTTCCTCCATCTGTATCTCCACTTATTCATCATTGTCTTTGACTAGCTCGGGCTTTTGCTGAGGTTTAGTTGGTTTATTATCTTGTTTCCTCTTGCTTCTCACTTCCTTAGTCAGATTCTTTCTCGAGGATATCCTATATTTCTGTGGTTATGGTGTTGCAGTTGATGCTACTGTAGGCGATGCTACTACGGAATTTCAGCTAATGCTGCAGGCATACCAGTGGCTTCCATGATTCCAGATAATCTCTTCTCAATAAAATTTTGCACAATTTATTCCCAAGTTCATTAAAACGACATACACAGTGAAAATCATTGCACTTCTTCACACTATCAATACTCAAGCTCTTGATTCAACAAAGTTCTTAATCTGGGTGAGAGGCGGCTTATTTATAACAATTCTGAAATTTGAACCCCATCATTAGATTTTATTTTGTCCAGATTGCATTTAGTTTTTCTCATTAACTACATATCTATCCTTAGATTTTTCCAATTTGTCCTCATAAACACAAGTTTTTGTGTATTTTTCCCTTTTAATGGTCATATTTCTATTTTCCGGTGAACTTCGATGCATCCCATAGTGTAGCAAACATCTACCTTACGTTGAAAATCTTCCGAACTTTGACATACTCTAGACTATAGCAAGTAACTTCGTACGTCAAAGCTCTTTGCAGTCAATTTATAGTCTAATTCTCACTTTCAACTGCGGGTAGCACTAAGACTTTTCTCCTTTCTTTCTCAAGGTGAAGTTGTAGGGGCAGGGTTGTCCCTATACAACTTTAAACTACTACCATTTACTTTTCCCTGAATCAATTATCCATTTAACTTCACTAACTAAACTACACCTCCATCAGTGATATACTTGATAACATATGGGCCTAACCAATGCATTTTGAATTTTCCTGGGAACTTCACAAACTTATTTTCATAGAGGAGAATAAGGTATGCTACCTGGAACTTCCTTTTCTTAATATTCTTATCATGCCAAGCCTATTCTGATGGAATCCTTCTATAAATATGTCTTCTTCCAAAGCAACCAACTATGACATTATTTCTTCCATTATGTTAGGGTCTGCCATATTAGCAAAAGCTTCCATAATTATGCTAGGAACAATGTATATCCATGGGAACCACAGCTTCTTTCCTATAAACCAACCTAAAGGGTAGTTTACCTGTCAAATTTTTCCATGTAGTCCTATAAGCCCAGACTACTGTTGTAATTCTAAGGTCCCAGACATCTCTATTGCATACCTTAGTCGGTGCATTCTCCAAAATTTTGTTAAATGATTCCATAGTTCCATTGGCCTGAGGGTGATAAGGAGTACTCTTCTAATGATAAACTTGGATTTCCTCAGTCAATGTTTCAATAGTCTTGTTCAAGAAATGTGAACCTTGGTCACTCATCAAGATCTTTAGACATCCAAATCTAGATAATATGTATTCAAACATAAACTTCACAGCAGTCTCTACGTTGAAATCCCTTATTAGTTGTGCTTCGACCCATCTTCTCAAATAATGAGTTGCAATAATTATGTACCTCACACCAGTCCTCTTCCCAAATGGATTGAGAGGTCCAACAAAATCAATAGCCCATTTATCAAAAGCTTGCAATGTAACATGTGGTACCAGTGGCATCTCATCTCTTCTTGAACGTTTTCCTATTCTTTGGCACACGTCACAAGCTTGGCAGTACTCCTTTTCATCTCTATGTAGTGTAGGCCACCACAATCCTGCTCTCAAAATCTTCTGCGTAGTATCTTTTCCTACATAATGTCCACTAGTTGCACCTTCATGAGCCTCTGTTAGAATGATTTCCCTTTCATGTTCAAGAATAGACATGTGCAATATCTCATCTTGTACCATCTTATATAAGTGAACTACTATTAATGAAAAATCAACTTCCTTCACCACTAATTCTTTCTTTTGCTTCACAATATATTCTGAAGGAGCCATTCCTGTGTTCAAAAATTGAATAATGTCTACAAAATGCTCATCTACAATTCTGATTGCAAGTAACTGTACTTCAGGGAGATTATCCTCTATGTTGGTTGGTTCTTCATCTGTTTCCAATCTTGACAAATGATCAAGTCCCACATTCAAGCTTCCTGGCTTAACAATAATTTCAAAGTCATACTCTTGGAAAAATAGTAACCATCTACAAATCTTTCCTCCTAAAATAGGCTTATTAACCAAATACTTTAATGCAAAATGATCTGTAAACATCTTGAAATGTGCTCCCAGCAAATAATGTCTAAACTTCTGCAAGGCATATACCATTGCCAATCCTTCCCTTTCTGTAGTTGTGTAGGATGATCAATTTCTCCTGCACCAGGTTGTGCCAGTACCACTCCCAAGGTTATACAAGAAGCATCCACATGTACATAAAATCCCTTATTCCAATCAGGGAATACTACTATAGGAGCAGCTACCAACTTTTCCTTCAATATGTCAAGGCTCTTTTGACATTCTTTATCACATTGAAAAGTGACATCTTTCTTCAACATTTTTTTGATAGGCGTAGTGATTTGCGCATACCCTTTGATGAATTTCCTATAATACCTAGTATGTCCCAATGTAGTGCGAAGTTGTCTTATTGTCTTCGATGGAGGTAAGTTCACAATGATAGCAATTTTCACAGGATCCACCATTAATCCTTGCTTGCAAACAATATGTCTCAACAATATACCAAAAGGTACGCAAAATATGCATTTCTTCAAGTTCAAGGTGATATGATATTGTTTACATGTATTAAGCATAATTCTTGAACTTCTAGTATGTTTTATTAACAACCCAAATATTGTCCAATCATCAAAGTATACCTCCAAAAACTTGTGGATATATTCTTTAAAAGCTGCAACCACCACCCTAGAAATATAGCAGGGGCATTCTTTAATCCAAAAGGCATTATTGTATATTGATATGAGCCCCATTCTGTAGCAAAGGTGGTCTTATGTTGATCTTCAGGTGCAATCCTAATCTAATGATATCCTAAAAACCCATCTGTAAATGAATAAACTTCCTGACCTCCTACATTGTCTAATACTTCATCTGTGAAAGGGGTAGGGAAAGGATCATTAAGCATGCATCATTTAACTTCCTAAAATCAACATAATTACTAATTTCTCCTTGAGTTTTCTTTTCTTGTACCACCATAGGACTTACTCATTCTGATTCTTCCACAGGTTCAGTAAATCTTACTTCTATCATCTTATCCAACTCAACATTTTTACTTTCTCCTTATATTTTGGATTCAATATGTAAGGTCTTTGCTTGACTGGCTTCGCATCAAGGTTAAGGGGGATCTTCATAACTCCTAAATCTCCTACTATACCCTTCATTTATGATAACTTAGTGGCAAACAAATCTTGATACTCATGAAGAAATATTGTAACCTTGCTAATTGTCTCTTCATCCCAATAATCTCCTATAGTTGCAAACTTTGGTTCCTCTTCTGATCCTATGTTTACCTTCTTTGTATTGACTGGCTTTGTTATATCTGGTATCTCTGGCTTAGGTCCATTTACTTCACGATGTTTTATGATTCTACTATGCCAATGTTGCGAGGATCTTCTTCTTCTTCTGTAATAAGGTTATAGAATTCTAGTGCATGTTTTATTTGCGTAGCCCAATCAGGTTGCTACCATGTCCTTGGAGTCGAATTCTCAAAGATCTTCTTCTTAACTATTTTAAGGGTTGAATATATATATGGATAATCATCTTCAAAGCTGAATGTCAATAGAAACCCATCAACCATATCTTCCTAGTTCCCAGTACCATGTCAAAGATCTGTTTCCAAGTACCAATTCTGAGGAATTGTCTCCAATGTATGAATGAACCCGTGTACCCATTCTTGTCGTGGAATCTCCTTCCATGTTGTAGTACATAACCAAATATTCTCAATGGGACTGGCTTCACCATCATATTTCAATTCCATCTCTGTCTTTATCTAACCAAGTCTTATCCACATCAATCTTTGACATTCCTTCCAATCTCCTATATTCTTCTTATGTGTACTCCACCGTCTAGCAGGAATGGCGTTGAGAGCTATATCCAAGGCTAGAAATATTTGACTTTCTGGAACCTGTTCCTCATAATCATCAAGAAAAACATTCACATCACCTAAGCCATCATAAGAAGGAAGGTTACATACTTCAAATTTCATGCAATGAACTAATTTAGTAACTCTTGCACAATTCCTGGTAGATACTTCATGTATCCTTTTCTGCCAATTATCCAATTATTCTCTGAATCTAATGCATAAGAACTATCATGCTCCCAAGTTGACTTTACCTTTGGAGTAGGGTTGGTAAAATATTTTTCCTTTGATGTTAGTTGATAGATATTATCTATATCAGTTGCGCAACACTCTTCTCTAACTGGCTCTGTATACCTTGCTCCTTCTGATGGATCCAAGTGAACAATTACCCTCATATAATTCCTTTCAAATATCATATGCCTCTTCTTTATATTAATTATAGCCATGTTATCAAATGCCTAATCAAGTCCAAGTAATGTTGGATAGGAGTTAATTTCATTCACAATTTATATTACTTCAAAGTCAGCAGTAGTGTAAACCCCTTCAATGTCTATTGTCACACCTGATAGTCTTCTTAAGGGGAAGACATTCTACTGATTTGCCATTCTTAGCTAAATAGGTGACCACTGTAGCTTTGGATTACCCATTAACTTCCATGTCTGCTTCGTCACAACATTAGCTTCAGGTCTTAGATCTAAAATAATGTGATCCATCTCAAAGTCTCCTATCTACTCACTAAGCCTCATTTCTCTTCTTGTTCTCTTCTGTTGATGCAAATTGTTAACTATGTGTAACTCACTTCGTGATATTTATTTAGATGCATATGAATCTATCAATTCCTGGAGTCCTTCTACAACCTTTTGATCTCTTAATAACTTCATACAAGTTTTTCGAAAAGACTTTAAAATACCTTCTTATCTTGCTGGCTCCTGATCTTGTTTCAAAGCTTTTTCCTTTGTCAAAGTTGATATTATGTCGTAGTTACTTTTTAGTTTTGGCTATGCATTAGATGTCGAAGATCCAACATCCATAAAGCTTTGCTAGGCTTCCATAAACACTTATTTTTCCTTCTGAATATCAAAGGCAAGAGCTTTTTCAACAGTCTTTCAAACCCATGTAGTCTCAGACTCCTTTTCATTTACTTTGTCATCACTGGTCGCAACTCCACCTCTAGTAATTGTATTGATTCAGGGTCATCAATTCTTCTTTCGGTTATCATCATTTGGATATTCTGTGTCAGCTACTGGTTTCTCTTTTCTTACATTTTTTCCATATGTACTAGACATTCTTCAATTACATGATCAAAGGCTTTACAATACTTACATGTCATAGTGGGATTCTGACAGTCTCTTGAAAAGTATCCTATCTAGCCGTAGTTATAGAAAATAATTTGTCCACATCCTCGACTAGCTCTACCACCTCAACCTCTTCCTTGATAACCACCCTGACCACTACGTTGTCCATTATCCACATGTCCATGTTCTGCTGCTTGCATTCTATAAGCGTCATCACCGCGCTCCACCACTAGTTGATAAGCTCAACAATGGTTCTCATCATGTCCTACCAATTTATAGAACTTGCAATATAGGTTCCTATGAGTCTGCACATATTTTTTTAACAAATAAAAATCTTCTTATCTATGTTTGTCTCTATTTTTTCATACATCGCACCATAGGCTAAATTCGACATTTAAAGGATTTGGTGTTCCACTAACCATGTAATTTCTGAAGAGAGGGAATTATTCTTTAGAGTGGCCTTCTGATTTGCACTTAGTACACCACACTTCTTCTCTAACTTCTTTAATTTTCTTAATATCTTGTAAATGCAGAGTCAAATTCACCAGCTGACTCTGAATTTTTTGCATACCTACATTTGTATCTCCTATAGGCGAAGCTTCTAATTTCATTGCTAACTCTAGATCTTCAGCTTGAGTTTCTATCTTTTGTTGCAACAAAGGCAATATGATATGTGGCAGCATAGCAGCTATGAACCATTCCTTATGTTGTTGCAGAGCTATCTTGAAGCTTACCTCATCTAATAATACCTTGAATCTTGGTCAAATTCCAAAACAGACTTAATAGACCTTTGTTTGATTTCTTTTAACTCTGTAATATACTGCGACTCAAACTTTGGCTTTTTAAATTTGTTTACCATTGTTGTTTTAATGTCTGTGAATGATATGATATGATTGCTCGAATACTTCATGTACTAGGTCAACACTCTATCTTGGAATGTCATGATGAGTTGTGCTTTATTTATATTTTCATCATGAACCTGCCTCATTGTCCATAATGCTTTTTAGAAAAACCATAATTGTTATGGATCTTCCAATATTCCTTTAAAAACAGGTAGCTTAATATCATCATCCATATTTGTTCTCGAAGGGGGAGGGGGAGGGGGAGGGGAATTCGTAAGGGAGGGGGATGGGGGTAAGGGTGGGGTAGGGTGGGTAGGGGGAACAGGGGGATAGGGGGATGGGGAAAACCAAAAGCACCTTGATTATTACTCGATTCTAGCTTCAGTGAACTTTCAAGCTGGAAGGGTGAATACTGCAGAGTTACCTTAGGGTTTTCAGGGAGGCTTTCTTCACTTTCAGATTCACTCAAAAGACGGCTATAGCTAGTTTCTATGAAAGTCTTTAGTTCTTGGCCACAATATCTCTTTATAGTGTCTATTCTATATATTTTTCCACTTCATGTTGTTCCAACCTCTTCTTAGGATCTTCTCCCAAACATAAGTAAACTAATAATCTAACTACATTCGTAAAATTCCCTTCTCACACAAAAGCATCTTAATCCAAAGTTTCAGAGACATCAAATACTTACCTCGTGGTCTTTTGAAAAATTGTTGTTCTACTTCACTGTAGGACACATTCGAGTCTACTCGAACTCAGTAATGAATCCCCCCAAGATGCTATTAATCCATAAATGAAAAACTCTTGAAATCCTATTGTCGGTGTTCTTGAGTCGCTATATCAATTCAGGTTTCCACTCCTTAGGTTCGTCTCCTTAAAAACAATCCTTTCTTTCGGTCAACCTTGATATCCACTCATATAGCTCAACATAAGATGAACCAAAGAAAATTTCATATTTATCTTCGAAAATATACTTCTGTAACCACCTTTTAGATGAAAAATGAGGGCTTCTATTCTCTTGATCTACAAATTCTTGTTCCTTCTATTCTACCCAATCTTGAATTTCCTTCTTCAACAATGCCACATCCACATATCCCTCAAACAGATCCTGGTCCCGACAACATAACAATTTGTTGGTTTAGGTTGGGCTGACACAGGTTTGATTCTTTACAGCACAATAACAAAACCCTCAATCACTGGCCCTTTCAGCAATGACCTGCAAACAAATCGCAGTCTCACCCGAAGTGACTATGGGAGGATGCAGAACCAAGTTTCCATAGCCTTGAGGGATGATGCAATGTGGTATTTTTGTGTTTTCTTATACTTAACA
Source organism: Pinus taeda (assembly GCA_000404065.3). Taxonomy (NCBI): domain Eukaryota; kingdom Viridiplantae; phylum Streptophyta; class Pinopsida; order Pinales; family Pinaceae; genus Pinus; species Pinus taeda. The sequence goes on along the minus strand of APFE031028007.1, from coordinate 42,644 downwards.
TCCATAAATTACTTCACATTCATACATTACTTAACCAAATTACATTCATCACTTAAAACATATCATATACATCCATAAAAATTCACTGTATTGAAACAATATGCAATTGTAATAAACTACTATGCTACAACAGATAATAAGAAAATAAACACATGAAGAAACATATTTTACTATGGTTCATCCTAATGTGGGACTGTGTCCATAAGAAATGTTGCTTATAATAGAGAATTTGTACAACAAACCGTTCTTGGCCTATGCACTCAACTGCAAGCAGTCCACGCACTCAGATGCGGACTTAGGCCTATGCACACTCAGCTATGGACTTAGGCCTCTGTGCACTTAGCTACAGAGCCTTTTCTTCACCAGAAACTACATATCATAATATTTCGATCATAAAGATGATTCTTGTTCTTATTATTGATCCCTACATATACTATTACATCGAGGGATATATCATTGCAATACCATGGCCCATGACTCCCCTATACAAGCTACTATGGTCTGAAAACCATTCATCATATACAAAATTGCATTCTTTTAACAAAAGGGAGAGGCTTCGACCCTCTCTGAAGCCCATATGCCACGTGGTATATCTACTATTTGGTTCACTTTGGTGCTCCATTGTTCCACTACGTGGTCTAATTTTTGCTTCATTGCATCCTTTAGTTCGCAGTCTGCTCCCCAAAATGTGGAGTCTTCATCAAAATCTAGGCCAAGCTGGGCTGCTCGCAACACATTTTCAACATGAAATCCACATTGTTGTACAATCATGCATATGAGGCCTAAATATTTGTGATGAATGAGGCAAGTTCTTTGTTGCTCTGAATGATCATCCGCACTTGCACTCTCTCCAACTTTGCATGTTTCCTTGTCTTCTTTGCCAATTCAGGTAGTGCCCCTTTGTATTCCATTGACCATTCATGCACGGAAGTGATGGTTGCATGGACAGCCTTAAGAGCTATGGCATTATCCTTACGTATGGTGTGCAAGTGGACAATTGCCTTATGCATGGTGATGAGTTCTTCATACAAGCTCCACATAGTTTCTCCCAATGTTGATACTTTACCAAGTATGGTTGTCTTAAGTTCTTTTAGATAAAATTTTGTGGGAGTTTCATTCTGAACCTTTGCCAGGAGTTGTTCAAGTTCTTTTATTGCATCCTGTAAGTTCTTTTCCAACTATTTTTTCTTGGCCATCAAGTACTTTGTGTTCGAATTTGTAGCACCTGTAAAGGCCTTGGTTGTGGCAACGACATTTGAATTCCTTCTGTTGTTAGTCACAATCACCCTTTCTCTAATGAATGCAAGAGATACAATATTGTCCGAAAATTGTTTCTTCCTTGCTTGTACAATCATTTTCTGAAGCTCATCATAAGTTAAATTGTATGTGTCCATAACCGGATCCTCATCAAGAGGAACAATTTCCTCTTCCTCTCTCAGAGTTTGCTCTACTATTAGAGGATGGGGGGACTTAATGGTGACATGTTGTGTATTTACCATTAGATCAAAATCTTGGTTCTATGGCTTTGGTTCCACCTCCATGTCTTTGATCTCGATCAACTCCTCAATCTCCTGATCCTTATCCTGCATTTGGTTGTTGTGTTCCTCTAGTTGTCAATTATGTTCTTGTTCTTTGACTTGTATTCATGTATCTTCTTCTTCTTATACTCTTTGGATTTATTCTTCTTCCTGCTTCTGCCTTTCTTCCTCTATTCTCCCCTACTTGTGTTCTTACCTTTGCTTTTTTTTTCTTCTCGCATCCTTCGTTTCCTATTCTTCTTGCTTGTTATGGCTGCTTTAAGTATGACTGGAAATTATTTCATCTTGTGGCTTTGCTCTCCCCCTGGGATATATGCAACCTTCCTCTTACCCTTTTTGCACACTGGGTTGCATCTCTATACCGGTACTTCCTCTAGGTTGAATTCTTTCTTTGGAGTAACTTTTGATGTTCCAATGAAGCTGACTTGTTCACAAGACTTGGAGGAATTGTAACAATTCTTCCATGCTTTCTCCTCGGATCAGTGAAAGATCCCGCTTAGCCATTTATAATAACTCCTTGCATAGTGGTATTTTCAAACATTCCTTGGATCATACATATTGAATTCCAAACAACCGAATGTGAATTTCTCAATTGCCTTGCCTTTGGTGTCTACAACTTTCATATTTTTGATTTCGTACAATCTGATATGTGTAGGAAGAGCAGGCCAAGGCATTTTGTCTTCCTGTGAAAAGCTGCTAACAACCCTGTAGAGAGATGGTAGGAAACTTCTTGCATGACTAACTTATAAGTTGCATACCTTGGTAGAATATGCAAATACTTATGTCCGTCGAGTATTCTGAGGAAAGTATCATATGGTGAGGCAAACCAATGTGCTATTTCCAACATTGCTTCCATTTCCCCATGTGACATGCAAGGTGGCTCTTCCTCAAAGATAAACTTGTACAATGGAATGAGGAAGCGATCAATCATATTTTCCATTACTCCTCTGTGATTTCACTACGAAATCAACTTGCAATAAACATACATGACAAACACTCTTGGTGTCTAGGTCCAATTCACACTAGGGAATGAATTTTGAGTGCATATCACATCGAGTAGATAGGCAGACATATAAAATATGGATTTCTTACCCTTGGGAGGATTCAGGGAATTAGCTACATGGATCTTCAGCTATTGAACCAACAAGTTTGAACAGTTGAATGGTTTCCCTTCGTTCATGATCTGGTTCAACATAAATGCCCACCCTTTGGGGAAGGTCTCAGTACTTTGTTGACCATAAATCCTACAACATAGAACTATCAATAGCTAATAGGCCCTCCTGAGATATTTTATCTTATAGGTGTTGGTGGGTGTCTGATTGAACTTTGTTGGCTCTTTCACCCAGCCTTTGAAAACCTCCTTTGTGCTTAAGTAGGTGGTGGCAATATAGAAGTAAAAATCCATGAGTTATTTCGGCTCTGAAAAGTGGTAAATGAGATGGTAATTTGGTGCTAGAAAACAAGCAAAACTTTGTCCACTTGCATTGTTCAGAGTCATAGTCTTGTGATCTATGTGAGAAACTATCTAGCTAACAATGTCTATACATGGGAAAGTCAGATACTTGCATGCAACCTTATGTAACCATAACTTTTGGACATTGATGTACACCTTCCAATCTTCAAGGTTTGCTTTGAAGCTTCTTGCTAAGAATGTTTCATTCATTTTCTACCACGTGATATCTGATTCTTTCTCTATGAACAACAGAGTATTTGAGTAAATTGGAAATTTCACTGGCATACTCTCAACTTCCTCCCTGGTGCTGCTTTAAGTGGTGTCCTTTGAAGCATATCTCTTTAGTGCCATGACATCAGTAATTGATGAAGAGAAGCGCTCAACAACTGCAATACATGTAGGAGGAAAAGCACTCATGGAAAAGATAAATTGACTTTATCAAAAAGACTCACACAACAAGATCACAACAACAACAGATCAACTGACAAGGAAAATTGTGCAATTCTTGGTGTGAATGGAGAGGGACTGGCTACAGGAATTGCGCATTGCACAATCTAAGCAGCTAGTGGAGTAGCTCGAGGCTTGAGACTGCAATGCACAATCCCAACCTACATAGACTAAGGGAGAGACTACACATTGCATAGTCTCAGTGGCCCAGGGACAGGTTTAAGCCCTAAAACTGTGAATGCTTAGTTGGGATAGCTAGGTACTACACATGACACAGGTCCCAGAGGCCAAGAATTGATATTGAGCCTTGGACTTGGGAAATGCCCAGCTAAACAAGGTAATTGTTAACTAAGGGAAGGGCAGAGTTGCCTAGAAAGAGTACGGGAAACTAGTAGATCTTAGTGATGGTACAAGTTAGAGTGAAAATATGGCCAAGGATAAATATATTAGTGCAAAAAAAGTGCATAATATCAACATGGAAAAACAATCATGCATGGAGAGTCATTGAAACGATGACCACTGATGGGAAAAAACAAGAAAGTTGATGTGACACTTGTAAAAGGAAAACGATGGACTAAACCAGCACATGTACAAGCCAATATAAGTTAAAACCCCAAAAACCATGAAAATAAACAATCAAAATAACACTCACATAAGCGAAACAACAAAAAGCAACAGAAAGAACGACAAAATACAAAAAAAAGAAAAACTCACCCAGAAAAGCACCACGAACTCCACCAAAGGCTCCTTGATCTCCTTAGGAAGGCTAGAGATCGAATGTGAAAATGAGCTATAGCGGTGTCTATTATATAAATATAGGTTGGTTAGGGTTTCTGACACGCATGCCTCAAATCAAGGAAAAGCAACACTTTACAAAATTTCAAAAATAACAAGGTGTGTCATCCTTCAGGAAACTAAATATCCACTCCCTATTTTTCAGGTATGTCCTTTTGATTTTTTATTTTTTATTTCTTGGGGAAAATGATGATTCACATTGCTAAGAAGGATCACACAATTTTCAACCACTGGGCAACTCCTTGTCTTAGTGAATTGCTTAGTTTCTAGGCTCAAGGGAATCTTTGCACAATTTCTGAGCTTAAGGTCAGGATGTCTCTCATAATTACACATTTTCCAAGTGCAAGGTTGGCCTACTTGTATGGATTGTGCAATTCAGATCATCAAGGCTGGTCTGCCTTCCAAGATTGTACAGTTTCAGGAGACAAGCCCAATAATGTGTGTGAAAGGGTTAAGTCAGATTCAAAACAAGGAATCACAATTAAAACATGAAAATATAATTCTTGATCAAAGCATCAATACTTGACAAAAATGAATGATAAGCTCTTGTGGACAGAAGAGAGGCTCCAAAATCAAAGTATGGGAAAAATTTTGGAGGATGGTTGTAGCAACTACAACAAGTTCACAAGCCCTGAAGATCGTTGATCTCTATAGCCAAGGAATACTTGTACCAGGCAGATCCGCCCACAGGGATCACTTCCTACCAGCTCAAACACAGAGCCTAACCCCAAGGGTGTCGAAACAATTGAACTAATGGCATCTCAATAGAAAAGGTGCTTTAACGACAAGGACTTGACCAATTGATCTAACCCTTGGGGTTATGTTAATCCCTAAATTGAAATCAAATAGGAGCCAATTAAAGACACCTATAAACTAACAAATAAGAGTGAAAAGAATGTGATTCTATTTTTTTGGGAAAACACAGCCATAAAATATGCCAATAAAATAATGGCATTATAACATGTTGCACAATAATGTATTTATCCAACAAAGAAAGTCAATAAGGAAAACAAGAATTACTTTGTGTCAATCCAAGAATACTTGCATTCACATAATAAAAGTTTATCTCTAGTGTATTTAATTTTAAAAAAATATATTTCCTTTTTCTCACTAATTACCATCAAAACAGAGGAAAATAAGTGGAAATTTATTTTGAATATTTTGAAGGTTGTAAGAGTTAACTCTTATTTTGGATTCTATTGTTTCTTCACTAGCATAATGTATTCCTATGTAAAAAATAACACAAGAACAAAGATTCCAATGGTAGATCAATTCTATAGTTATTTTCCAACTAACACAATCTTCCTCTTTGATGCTAGAAGGCTACACAAAGAAACCAATTGAAATTTCAAAGAGGAGGTGATGTATTTGAAGAGCAAGAATGAGGGTTGATTGAAACTTCTAATATCTTAAAACATGTCCAACACCAATATAAGGCTCCTTACAATAATCATACTCAAAACATGGTGCATCTTTTCTCAAATCCATACTAGAAATTTACTGTGGTATTTGTAATTGCATACAAATTCATACAACAAATTATACATACTAAAAGATCCAACTCCATTAAGTATTCTTAACTTACTATCTCATTAAAGGGTGTTTTGGTTCCCTAGTCCCTTGTGGTCACATCTATATGCTTCTTGTTTCTTCTTATTACCACACCTCTATATTTCTTGTGTAGGGTCATCGTAGTAGCATGTGGGGTTACTCGTGATCTGTGAACACTTTTGTATGTCTCTATTTAAGTGACAGGTAGGCTAACATATAATGGTGATGTGTATACTTTTATTTTTTTTTTATATGGGGAGAGGACTATGATTACCCTAATTTTATTGAACTCATCCAACTAATTAGGTCTTTCTTTTTTTGAAAATATGTGTCTGAACCCTCAAAATTCAATAAAACTCTTTAGTGTTAGGTCTAATCTTAATATATGTAAAAAAATAATACAATGATAGAGTTGTAGCACCCCCATCTACCCCATAGAACATCCAAATGGAAAAATAATACATTACTATCATTAATGCAACCTCCAAGGTCATGGAAATGGAAATGGTGTCTTAAAATTTTATTCATTTTGCAATATTCTTTAAATTGAAATCTAATGGAACCATCATGTTTGGCTCGTCAAGAGATTTACGATGATATGATTTTTTTTGAAAAATAAATCCCAGATCATGGGATATGGTTGTTTTAATTTAGACCATTAAACTTTTATCATATCATCATTGCACTACCACATGGCTCTCGTGGTTCCCACATGGAGCCGTCCATTCCCTAGGGGTGGTCCATGTCATCACATTCTACTCCCATTATGCCACCATGAAATGCCTTTGTGCCATGATCTATCTCACCATATCATGGTCCCCATGAAGCCACTTCCATGGCTTTGGCATAATTCATTGATTCCCCACTATAATGAAATCTTGTTCTTCGACACACCATGTAATCACTTGTTAAACAACCGGAGGTGAGATGGAATTCATTTCTTTTAACAAAAAGGAGGGCATCCTGCCTCACTCCCCTTCAATATCTTCTTGTTCTCTCCAAAACACACTCTACAACACTTTGAGGTCTTGAGGTACCTATACATTCGTTAAATGATAGAAACTTCTTGTCTCATCCTGCCAATATCACTCACTTTCATTGCATTCCTACCTTGAGTTCTCGACATGAAAAACACTATTTGTCAACTATCGGGAATAGTTCCATTTCGCCCTTCATCGATTCTTACTGTGCACAACATGACACCTTTTGAGGTCTTGAGATAGACTTGTTTCCATCATCTTCCAGGAATATTCTCTCTATCTCACCTGTCAATCTCGCCCCTACTCTGGTAAGTGCATAGATGGTACTCTCGAGATGATGTCAACCCAGGGTGACCCTTGTTGACATCATCCCATCCATGTGGCCTCCTCAAAGATTGCCACACGTTACCTATTTTAGGGGCTTTTGACCCTCTAATATAGTCAGTTCTAATTGCCAAGTGGCTCGGCACTGTCATGCCATGTCAACCTGATTTCCACATCATCACGTCACCTGACATGGGTCCCACTAGTCTCTGCACTTTGTGAAAAATGTATTTTCCTTTATAAATAATTTGGTAATTTGGGTGACTTCCGACCTTAGGTATCCATTATCCTTGGCCCCAGCTTTTCAATATGCTTACCACCCCTAGGGCTCAAGATGGGAATTCTCGTTACATCTACAATCAATAACACCTCCATCTTGACCCTCATTGCTTGCTTTTTCATGCTTTTGTTCTCCTTTGAGGGATCCCCAAGGTCTAAGACCCTAACGTCCTAAGATGGGGATTTATTCCCATCCACTATTGAATACCCTTCTTTGTTTTGTCCCCACCCTCCCTTCTACACATAGTTGATTATGTATTTCCCTCTGACCTCACTTACGACATGCATATATGTGCCTATATGTATGGGCATACACCAAGCACTCTCGATGCTCACCCAAGCATATATCTCTTGAGATTTCATATGCAAATTTATATGTATATGTCAATGACACTATCGACACTCAAACCATGTCATGCCAATCCCTTCTGAGCTTCTATGGTGTGTGTGTGTGAAAACCCTTGGTACTGAAACAATTTCAAATCCCTAATGATATTATAAATGCAGGTAGAATATATATTTATATAAGCCTTCGTTGAGGGCTCTTGACACTCAACCCAACCTATCTCTCCTTAGATTATGAGATGATATGTGTACTCATACACACACACACATATCAAAGACCCCTTCGACACTTAGAATGACCTAGCTATCCCTTTGGATTTTAATTGGGATTTCAAATCATCCCATCCATTACAACCATTACAGTTATGCATAAAGGAAAGGCCTAACTTTCTATGAAAAATTCACAACACAAGGCTTACTATTTATAGCCTTTTAATACAAAAAGAAACAACCAAATAAACAGGAAATTGCACCCCTCAAGTACTGGAAAATTAACATACATCAAGCTCATTGATAAATACAGGAATAAGCCATCCTCATCATTCAAACAAGAAATAAACCTTTTATCATCAATAACATAGGAAATCAACCATCCTTATCATTCATACATAAATAATCATGCCTCATCATTAGCATATGCATTTAAACAACATAGTAAGCATTTGTATAGTGTTTATATAAGGTTCACATGCACAAGAACTTAGTAAGGAACTTATCTTATAATGAGAAGTCTAACGACTAAGATTGGGACTATGCTCTCCACCCAACCTTAAATTGACTGCACCATGGCTTTCTTATAGTTGATCACCCCCAAGGCAGGTTCATAGCTTGAGGAGAAGTGCTCACAAGATGATTGTTCACATAGTCAACACCACTAAGAATCTAGAGATTAACCATATCAACCCAACAACCAATTTCCCTTGGGAATCTAAAGATTAACCATCTCCACCCAACAACTATATACCACTAGGAATCCATAGATTAACCATATCCACCATCAACCAAGGTTTAATATCCTAGTGCCTCCTCCATAGACCGAGAATGTAGAGGACAATGGAACACTGCAACCCAATAGTCTAGCCTTAATGAACAAAGAGAAAACAACTCTATATAAACCATGAATCCAAAGTGAGTCGAGGCCACCACCAAAACTAGGAATCTAAAGGTCCTTGACTTCCTTCACCTGAGATAATGTATTCTTTGTACAGTCATTACGAATGGCTTGTTCCATCCAAATCATGATTCCCAAGTTGTTGTGTTTCTCTCCTTTATACAGACTCCTCTCCCTAAGTCCTTTGTTCTCCTCCCTCCTTGCTCTTATGTGCATTGTTCCCTTAACTCCCATTTTATTAGAGAGTTTTCCCTCCATTGCTTTGTTAATTTGTAGTCCTTTTGCTTGCTGACTTACCCAAGAGGAGTATGGGCTCACCCTCTCCCTTGGGGAAGCCCATACACTCCCTCCATATCCATAAATATGTGTACTCAGCTTCATTAAAAGGAAACCAATTAGATCATGATTTCCATTAAACAAGCACTTTTCCTCAATTTTCCATGCAATCCCCTCCCCAAAGCTCTAAACTTGTGACACTTTTTCCCAGCAAGTCCCATGTATTAATTTTCCTATATATTTCCAGAATTAGAAATTAAACAATTTACAAGTGGGCTTGCCCAAAAAGGGTTGTCACAAGATTACGAGGAAGAAAGGACTTATTTCTACCTAAATGACAATATTAATGTTCCTAGGTCAAATTGAGCCTTAGAATCACAATGTCTTACATGTCTCCAATTATATGTGCTTTTATGTTGAATAATAATAAGATAAGAAAGAATTGTCAAAGTATGCTTAAATATTATTGTAAAAACTATAATAATTTATAATTATTTCTTTAAATTCCCATGAAGATCGTTAGATCAAGGAACAAAGAAAATATCAACTTGTAAGTGGCTCATCTTTTAATGTGTACAAATAGAAATCCAAATACACCAACCTAGATCTCATCCGTGAACTTGGATCTAAAGAGGGATCAAATCTATTCACTTAAAATAAGTCTTACATACTCAGAATCTGAATCCGCTCTCGTCCCTTGTAAATCTTTGAGTTAAGAATGGATCTGGCTAGTTAATTAATATTTATAATTAATTATAATTAGTAATTATTTTAATTTTATGTGTTTTTTATTTTATTTTTACCAAGTTAAAACGTTAAAGATGACAATACCTCTTCCATACTAGAATCAAAATTTTACATAGGGTTAAGTTTACTTATGAACCTCAAATAAAAAAATAAAAAAATTAATAAAATGTGGCTAGGGGTGGAAGAATACTAATTAAAATGTAATATTATTACATTTTACCTAATATTTCTTGTCACACCTCAACCTAAATATTACATTTTACTCAATATTTCCCTTGGCTCCTACTAATTTTATAGTTGAGTTTGTTTACTTTCAAATTTCAAATATAAATAAAATTACAATAAGAAGTGGATCAATTGAGGGGAAATATTTATGTAATATTATAATATTATATTTTACCCAATATAACCAAGTAAAAGGTGGATGAAAGTAGGCAAAATTATTTGATAAAATGTAATAATTACATTTTTCCTAATATTTTCCCCACCTCTTAACATAACCAAACAAATGCCCAACCCAAACATATCAAGAATTTTTTTTTTTACCTTTATACGCTACATGGATTCAACACCATCATTTTCTATAGATAATTATGTATCTAAATATAACATCAAACTAAGATAGATCTAGACTAGTTTAATTTCCCCCTGAAATAGGTTATATTCCACATGAATACCATGGGTCAATACCATGGATTCTTAAAATTGTGGGTCATTTTTTTATTATTTAATTTTTATTTCGTTATTTTTATTTTATTTTCACCCAGTTAAAATGTCGATGTTGGCTCATTGAAGGAATTACACATATCCCTCATACTAAAATGTATTTTTTTTTCTTTTAATTTCAATTACCTTATCTCACTATGTAAAGTTTGATGTAAAATAAATGTGAAATTTGAAGTATTCTATTTATGGCTGACATTTATTTTTAAAGTAATGCTATTTTTTCAAAGCAACTATTATATCTCCCTTATACATATATTATTGGACACACACACACACACACACACATATTTAATATACATATATTAGCTGACATTTAAAATGTAACATTATGTGACAAGTCTCCCTGATGTACTGGGATGGTGAAGTGCCTTCACCCCACTTTTTACAATGAGGCTCCAAGGCTTATTTATCATAAAGAAGCAATAAGAAAACCCTAAACAATAAAAGCCTAACCCTAAGGCCTTTTTATCATAAAGAAGCAATGAGAAAAACTGAAACAATAATAGCCTAACCCCAGGAGATGAAGCACCAAAAGGCTTGTGGGCCTTGGTGTGGTAAGTTGGAATGTCAACTTCCCAAGGTTGTAACTTTGGCATACTATCTCTGTTTGTGACACTCAGTAGCCCATTGTAAAGATTCAACAGAGAAGTACATTTTTCAACTACATTCCATGATCTATGATAACCAAGTTCCTGTTTTTGCAAAAAAATAATTTAGGGCCTCAAAACAACTCTCAAAATTCACGACGAAAAAAACTATAAAAAATGCCAAAATAAAAAATCGTGTTGTGAGCTAGTGAAATAAATGAGTGGCCATCTATATCATTAAGATCATTATAACTTGTTTGCACTATTTTATTAGTAATTATCAAATATCTTTTTCTTTGATATTACAATATCTAACAATATATCCATAGATAAATTCTCAAAGCATTCAACCAATCAAACTAACTCACCATGGTTAAATATTTTGTATATAGATTCTGTCATCACTTTGAGCTATCTTAAGGTTCATCTCTCTCTTAACCTTCATCATTTAGGGCTTGTTCTCACTGCTAAGGATAGAGACTCTAATCACTTGCCTCAAGAAGTTAACATATATGTAACTATCTTGTAAGGAGCTAGTTAGAAGAGCATACTTCATTTTCTTTATTTTCTTTTGTTTAGTATATTATGAGATTATGGGAGATATTATTTCTTGTTCCAGAGATCCTTACACGTTATAATCTAAATTCATTATAAATACTAAAATTGGTTTCTCTTTTTTTTACAAAATCATCTAATTTTAATATAAGTTTTTACATATCTAAAGAGAAAACATCATTAATTTTTATATACAAATTATGAGGTACATGTTAATCCTTTAAAAAAAAATCTATGTGGTTCACAGGGAGATCGATGATTGCTACATCCATGGAATACTTGTATCTGGCAGATGCACTCAAAGGGATCACTTCCTATTAGCTCAAGGTCAACCATGAAGCCTAACCCCAAGAGAGAATTGAACACATGACATCTCAATAGAAAAGGTGGGATCACTTCCTATTAGCTCAAGGTCAACCATGAAGCCTAACCCCAAAAGAGAATTGAACACATGACATCTCAATAGAAAAGGTGGGATCGTATCAGGCAAATCCACTCAAAGGGATCACTTCCTATTAGCTCAAGCTCAACCACAAAGCCTAACCCCAAGAGAGAATTGAACACATGACATCTCAATAGAAAAGGTGGGATCACTTACTACCAGCTCAACCTTGAAGCCTAACCCCAAGTGTCAAAAAAATTAAACCCGTGACATCTCAATAGAAAAAGGTGCTTTAACAATAGGGAGTCAACCAATTGAACTAACCCTCAAGTTTATGTTAATCCCTAACTTGAAATCAAATATGAGCCAGTTAAAAACACATATCAACTAACAAATAAGAGTGAAAAAAATGTGATTCTAATTTTTGGGAATAAAAATAAAACCATAAATTATGCCAATAAAACATGTTGCACAATAATGTATTTTTCCAACAAAGAAAGCCAAAAAGGAAAACAAGAATTGCTTTATGTCAATCCAAAAATACTTGCATTCTCATAATAGAAATTTCTCTAGTGTATTTAATTTCAAAAAAAAAATAGGTTCCCTTTTCTCACTAATCACCATCAAAAGGGAGGAAAGGAAGTGGAGATTTATTTTGAATATTTTTAAGGTCAGAAGAGTTGACTCTTATTTTGGATTTTTTAAAAAATAACGCAAGAATAAATATTTCAAGGGTAGATAGTTATTTTCCAACTAACATAATCTTCCTCTTTGATGTTAGAAGGCTACACAAAGCAACCAATTGAAATTTCAAAGAGGAGGTGATGTCTTTGAAGAAAAAGAACGAAGGTCAATTGAAACTCCTAATATCTTAAAACATTTCCAACACTAAGATAAGCCTCCTTACACTAACCATACTCAAAACATGGTGCATCTTTTCTCAAATTTATATTAGAAATTTAATATGGTATTTGCAATTGCGTATAAATTTATATTACAAATTCTACATACTAAAAGATCCAACTACATTAAGGATTTCTTAACTTACTATCTCATTAAAGGGTGTTATGGTTCCCTAATCCCTTGTGGTCACATCTCTATGCTTTTGGTCTCTTCTTGTTGCCACACCTTTATATTTCTTGTGTAGGGTCACCCTAGTAGCATGTGGGGTTACTCATGTTCTGTGAACACTTTTGTATGTATTTTCTTTAAGTGACAATTAGGCTCACACATAATGGTGATGTGTATACTTTTCTTTTTTTTATGATTACCTGGATTTTATTGAGCTCATTCAACTAATTAAGTCTTTTTTGTTAAGAAGGATGTGTCTTAGCCCTCAAATTCAATCAAACTCTTTAGTGTTAGGTCTAATCCTAATATATGTTAAAACATAATACAATGATAGAGTTGTAACATCCCCATCTACCCCATAGACCATCCTAAGGGAAAAAGAAGACATTACTATCAATGACTCAACCTCCAAGGTCATGTCATGGAAATGGTGTCTTAAAATTTTCCTCATTTTTCAATCTTCTTGAAACTAAAATCTAATGCAAACATCGCATCTGGATCGTCAAGAGCTTTCTGGTGATATAATTATTTTTTAAAACTAACTCTTAAACCATGGGATATGGTTGTTTAAAGTCAGTCATTAAACTTTGGTCATATCAGCATTGTACTGCCACATGGAACCCACATGGCTCCCACGAGATTCCCACGTGGTAGCCCTCCACTCCCTAGGGGTAGTCTGTGTCATCACATTCTACTCCCATTATTCCCCCATGACATGCCTTCTTGGTATGCTTTATCTCACCACATTATGGCCCCCATCAAGCCACCCCCTTGGCTTTGTAATTCATTCATTTCCCGTTATAATGAAATCTTGTTCTTCGACACACCATGTTAAACAACCCTTAGGTGAGATGGACTTAATTTCTTTTAATAGACAAGAGGGCCTCCCATCTCACTCCCCTTCAACCTCATCTTATTGTCTCAATAACGCACTCTATGACACTCTGAGGTCCCGAGGTAGCTCTACATTCATTAAATGATAGAAACTTCTTGTCTCAACTCATCAATCTCACTCACTTTTGTTGCATGCCTACCCCAAGGTCCTGGCACGAAAAAGACTATTCGTCAACTATCGGGAATAGCTCCATCACACCCTCCATCAATCTTGCCCCTTTTTATTTACTGTGCAAAACATGACTCCTTCCGAGGCCCTGAGACAAACTTGTTTCCATCATCTTCCGTGAAATATTCTCTCTATCTCACATGTCAATAATGCCCCTACTTTGGTAAGTGCATAGGTGGTACTCCTGAGATAATTTCAACCCAAGGTGACTCATGTTGACATCATCCCATCCAAGTGGCCTCCTCAAATAGTGCCACGTGTTACCTCTTTTTGGGCCCTTTGACCCTCTGATATGGTCAGTTATGATTGCCAAGTGGCTCACCACTATCATGCCATGTGAGCTTAATTTCCACATGATTATGCCACCTGGCCTGGGTCCCACCAATCTTAGCACTTGGAGAAAAATGGATATATAAATAATTTGGTGTTTTGGGTGGTTTTTGACCTTAAGCCTCCATAGACCCCTCCTTGGCCCCACTTTTACAATATGCTTACCACCCTGAGGGCTTGAGATGGGAAATCTTGTTACATCTATTTTTAGTAACACCTCCATCTCAACCCTCATTCCTTGCTTTGTCACGCTTGTGTGCTCCTTCAAAGGATCCCCAAGGTTTGAGACTCTAATGTTCTAAGATGGACATTTATTCCCATCCATTATTGAATACCCTTCTCCGTTTCGTCCCCTTCCTCCCTTCGACACATAGTTGATTACGTATTTCCCTCTAAGCTCACTTACGACATGCATATATGTTTCTATATGTATGGGCCTCCACCAAGGACTCTCGATGCTCACCCAGCCCTATCTCTCTTGAGCTTGCATATGCACTTTTATATGTATATGTCAATGGCACTCTCAACGCTCAGACCATGTCATGCCAATCCCTCTTGAGCTTCTATAAATATATGTGTGTGTGTGTGTATGGACACCCTTAATACTCAAATAGTTGTAAATCCCTCATGAGCTTATAATTGCAGGTATATATGTACATATATTTATATAAGCTTTCGCCGAGGACTCTCGATGCTCAACCCAACCTATCTCTCCTGAGCTTATGAGATGATGTGTACTCACACACACACACACATATCAAAGGCTCCCTTCGACACTTAGAATGAACCAACTATCCCTCCTCAGCTTAAATGGGATTTCAACTCATCCCATCCATTACAACCATTATATTTATGCATAAAGTATAGGCCCAACTTCCTATGGAAATTTCACAACGCAGGGCCTACTATTTCCAAACTTTTTAATACAAAACAACCAAATAAACAAAAAATTGCACTCCTCAAGTAATGGAAATTTAACATGCATCAAGCTTATTGATAAATATAGGAATTATCCATCCTCATCATTCAAACAGGAAATAAACCTTTCATCATCAATAACACGGGTAATCAACATTCCTTATCATTCATATAGAAATAAGCATGCCTCATCATTAGCATATGCATTTGAACAACATAGTAAGAATTTGTATAGTGTTTATATAAGGCTCAGATACACAAGAACTTAGTAAGGAACTTATCTTATAATGAGGAGTCTGGCAACTAAGATTGGGAAGATGACTCTCCACCCAACCTTAGATTGACTGCACCATGGACTTCTTATAGTCGATCACTCCCAAGCCAGGTTCAAAACTTGAGGAGAAGTGCTCACAAGATGACTGGTCACACAGTCAACACCACTGAGAATATAGAGATAACCATCTCCACCCAACAACAAATTTCCCTTGGGAATCCAAATATTAATCATCTCCACCCAACAAATATGTACCACTGGGGATCCAGAGATTAACCATCTCCACCCATCAACCAAGCTTTAATATCCTAGTGCCTCCACCATAGACTGGGAATCCAGAGGAAACTAGAACACTGCAACCCAACAGTTTAGCCTCGATGAGCACAAAGAAAACAACTATATATAAACCATGAATCCAAATGGAGTTGAGGCCTCCACCCAAGCTAGGATCAGAGTTCCTTGACTTCCTTCACCTAAGATAATGTCTTCTTTCTTCATTCATTACAACTGGCTTGTTCTAGCCAACTCATGTTTCCCATGTTGTTGTGTTTCTCTTTGTCGTGCACACTCCTCTCCCTCAGTCCTTTGTTCTCCTCCCTCCTTACTCCTGTGCACATTCCTCCCTTATCTCCCATTTTTTTAGAGAATTGTCCCCTGTGCTTCTTTGTTAATGTGCAATCCTTTTGCTTGTTGACTTGCACAAGAGGAGTATGTGCTCATCCTCTCCCTTGGGGAAGCTCATACACTTTCTCCAACTCCATAAATATGTGAAATCAGCTCCATTAAAAGGAAACCAATTAGATCATGATTGCCATTAAATAAGCACTTTTGCTCAATTTTCCAAGCTATCTCCTCCCCAAATCTCAAACCTATGTCCCTTTGTCTCAGCGAGTCCCTTGTATTAATTTTCCTATATATTTACAGAGTTACAAATCAAACAATTTGCAAGTGGGCTTGCCAAAAAAGCGTTGTCACAAGATTACAAGGAAGAAAGGACTTATTTCTACCGAAATGACAATATTAATGTTCCTGGGTCAAATTGAGCCTTAGAATCATAATATCTTACATGTCTCCAGTTATATGTGCTTTTGAGTTGAACAATAATAAAATAAGAAAAAAAAATCAAGTAAATCACTTGCCTAAATATTATTGCAAAAACAAGATGGATGGATATTTGTCTTAAAATGCCCATGAGATCATAGATCAAAGGAACAAAGACTTGCAATTTGTAGTGACTCATCTTTTTAGGTATACAAATAGAAATCCACCTACATCAGTCTAGTTCTATCTTAACTTTGGATCTACCAAGCGTAGAGAGGGATCAAATCTCTTTTTACTTTAAAAGAGGTTTACATCTCAAGAAATTTGATCCATTTGGGCCCGTAGATCCCAAGTTAAGATGGATCTATATTGGTTTAATTATTAGTTATAAGTAATTATAATTATAAATATAAATGTAATTATTAATTTATGTTTTTTATTTTATTTTTACAAAGTCAAAATGTTAAAGATTACAACATCTCTTCCATACTAGGATCAAATGTTTACAACACTGGTTGAGTTTACTTATAAAACCCATATATATATATATATATATATAAAAAAAATAAGATATTAGATATAATAAAGTGGTTAGAGGTGGGGAATACTAATTAAAATGTAATATTATTATTTTTTTCCTAATATTTTCCCACCTCTTAACATATCGTAACAAATGTCCAACTAACATATATATTAATTTCTTTTAATATAATATTACTTAACAACATCTCTTTTTTCTACCTTTAATAAAATTAAAAATATTATTTAATATTTTATTAAAAACATACTATATCATACGTATAATGAGTAAACCACCGTATCTCAAGTAACCCAATGACAAGTACTTAAATAAAGTATATCTAAATGTTTTTCAAAGTTGCAGTGAGTACGTCTTCTAAAAGTTTCAAAAAATTTCTAGATAGTATTTATTTTTAATTTTCTTAAAACTCGAGACCCCACAACAAACTCTACTAACTCCCTGAACTAATCCAAAAATTCTTATACGTCGACGTTATGCAAATTTTTTTTGGGAAAAACTAATCGTTCTTGGCACACTATTTATGCATTTAACAAATCTCATCAACAATATCAAAGAGGGGCCACATGTAAAAGTGTTGGCATTACACTACACATCGCACAGGAGCGAGTGATGAACGGACAGTTCTATTTAATTGATCTTCTCATCTCATTAATTTCTACTCGCAGATGATTATCACTTTTATTCTCCTTTTGCAAGCTGTTCTCTGCTATGAAATGAAAGTATACCAGTCTTATTCAATACCAGGGTTGCAATTTCACTGCTAATTATATTTAATAATTTATAGTTTTACATCTTGATTGATTTCAGAAAGTGGTATGCGCTTTGGAAGGTTGGGCAGTTCTCTGCTATGAGATGAAAGTATAGCAGTCTTATTCAATACCAGGGTTGCAATTGCACTGTGAATTATATTTATAGCTTCACATCTTGATAGATTTCAGAAAGTGGTATGCGCTTTGGAAGGTTCGACATGGTAATTATAGTTTAAGTTATCGTTCTTCTTCTATCCAATAAACCACTGGTTCAAAAAAATTATAATTTGAGTTATTGTATTGCATTTGGCTTGATTTCAGATTGATAACCAGTGTCTCCTCTGTTTTGATTCGATCACGTTGCTGCTGTGTTATTACATTGTGAGTGCAGATCACACAGCTAAGAGATTGCTAGTCATTGGGAGATTTTGATTGTGACAAATTTCTCTTTGTTATATATTGTTGATCTAATTAAAGACATGCCTGATTAAGCCTCAGTTGAATCTGTAATGTTGTGGCTCTGTTCAACAATGTATTCAATGGAGGAATCTGTGCAATCCAGCGACGGAAGCAGTAGCAATTTTGGAAGGAATGGGCGGGAGAAAAGCCCTGGAAATAGTTTGAAAGTCTGCAACATGCACAGGAAGAGGAGCTCATGTGCCGGATCTGATGGTCTTGAGGCTTCTAAATTAAATAAAGGTGTAGCTCAATACCAACACTGTATACCAGGTCCAATTGATGAGGAGGATTACTATGGAGGAGAACTTCATACCCAAAAGGAGGCCACAAATGAAGTGGAGTGTTTAAACCATGAAACTTCTGATATCTCATGGACTCTGCAGCATTGCACACCTTTAGAATTCGCGGCTCTCAGTCAGGTACCATCTTTGAATTTTTCCTTAAATCTAGGGCTGTCAATGTCTAGATTTTCATGATATATATCCAGATGCTAAAACCTGCACATTTATTTATCTTTCAAGTCAACAGGCCAAGAGAGCCATTGTTTGTGGAAACATTCTGAAGGGAAGCTTCAATCTCAAGCAGATTGTAGTTTTCAAATAATAAATGCATTAGTTTGTATTCCAAATTCAGGTGGGAAATGCATGTATCCAAGAACACTTTTGACACCATTTATAAACTTCATAACAATGGCTAACAAAAGTGCCAAGTCTACAGGGATAGCCATATGCATGGGTGATTTTTTTAGATAGAAATTTGAAGTTATACAGATTGAGAACCCGTTTGCTACTTGGAAAAAGGTTTAGAGTTAAAGCTTTTGGGAGATTTGTAAGAATTATTAAGGTTACAGACGATCTAAACTAAACTTCTTTTTTTGCATGTGGAATCCTATATTTTGAATCCTAATTAGGATGAAGAGCAAACTGGTAGGGTCTGTTCTGTTATTGTAGATTCATGGGAGCTTTGTTGAAGACATATCCACTAAATCAGGTCATTCTCATTAGAACACAGTTCCTTTTTTCTGTTTATCAAAAAGACCGGAGACCTACCTGGTTGGGGATGCATGGAATTTGAGCTGCATGGAATGAATTCGGGTAGGATTTGGCCCAAGAGAAGAGAGGGAAAAGTTCTCGAGACCTAACTTGCGGGGAGATGCATAGAGATTGACCTGCATGGAGAGCATTTGGTTATATGACCTCATTTGCATGGAAGAGTAATTGAAGCATATATTCCTTTATTTACACAGTAAAAAGGAATGAATCTGTTACAAAACCAGCTTGTTTGCAGGTCTAACAGTTCATTGGGATGCCCATGCAATGGACAACTTGATAAGTAAGATGTGATTCTGCAATAGAAATGGAATGTCTAAAATTGTTCGCCTCTCAGTAGAAAAAGGAGCCCATGAGTCACTATAACTGAAAAAAGGAAGTCCACGAGCCAGTATCACTTGATGACTGAGCCATAATGTTGACTTTAGGCCATAATATTGACATTAGACAGGTTGACAATTATGTATTGTAAATTCTAAAGATTGAATATTGAGTTTAAATTTTAACTGACCACGAAAATATGATGATTCAGAGTTACAAACCATCCTCCTTCAATTTTCTTAGCTTCCTAAGTAAGTCTGTGCAAAGACTCTCATCTCCTTCTTGTTCTTATTTTTGAAAACTCCTTTCCCAGGATTATTAATTCCATAAATCATATACCAGTTTGAGGCTATTTGTATAAAAATTTAGATACCCTTTTCCTTTTTTGACTAATTGATCTCAATTATATATTCCAATGTAGAGGGTGTAGTAACGTAGGGTTATAGCCCTTTTGTATGGAATCAAATTTTTAAAGGGTTTTTTGTAAATAATTAGATTAGACTCTGTACAGGTTTAGATGGTTTCATAAATAAACATTATTTTCAATCTGTGACATTTCTGGTTTGGAATTTATTTAGTTTTCTCTTTGAAGACAGATTTCATGTTTAATATCTAACAAATTTGGCACTGCCAACTGTTTCAGGCAATGATAGATATTGATGACTTAGACCAAGCACTGGACATGTCACCGAGGTCACTTATTAGGTCACTACAAGAGCAGCATTCTTCTCCGGAAACC
Organism: Pinus taeda; assembly: GCA_000404065.3. Lineage (NCBI taxonomy): Eukaryota > Viridiplantae > Streptophyta > Pinopsida > Pinales > Pinaceae > Pinus > Pinus taeda. Next base: position 21,993 of record APFE031028007.1, on the reverse strand, counting down.
GAAAGTGTCAGAAAACAATCTACACAGGAATGGAGAGATACTGGGTATGAACGTGAATATACTACACCAGACTCACGGTGGAGTGTAAGGGATAACCCCATTGCCAGTCTAAGTCCAGAGATTGTAGCTAAAAGCAATAATAATATTTCTGGTAGGAGGAGGAGGAACATGAGCAGTGCCCAAAAGAAACTAGATGATTTTTCCAGCTCTTCTTTATGGTCATCTATTGTTGACAATATTGAATCTGTATCATCTCTCTCTCCTTCTTCAGATATTGATCTTCTCCTTGGAATTTCAAATAAACATACTGAAGAAGAGTCATTGATAGGCCCTATGCAGGTCCCCAACAAGCAAAATGCCAATCCCAGGGTAAGGTGCCCCAAGGCAAAATCCAGAGAAGCAGATCATGGTTCCAGAGAAGAGATCTCCATTTCTCATCAAATCATAGGGGCAAATTCATTCTGCATGACATTGGCTAAAGAGTGCAGTTTCATGAAGCATATATTGAGAGGATTAAAGTGGGGTCTGATGTGTGTTCCTGTGGCAATGGCTGTAATTGCAATTAAGATCGGTGGTATGCAAGGCGAAGAACATTTTCTGGTTCCTACATAGATGGTTGGTTTTGGTTTGTACATACATAGTGTATTGAATCAAATGACAACAGTAAGTCTTCTATTGGTCAATTAGTGCAGGCAACGACATTTATGGAGAACATTGTAGGTCTGTAAAGGAGTTGACTAAATGGAATATACGATAATTAATTTTAAACAACTCAGCATATAAAGGGAAAACTATCTTATGTTAATGGATATAAATAAATAATTTAATATTTGTTTATTAATTAAAAAAATTACAATAAATTTTGTTTTTAATGTTTTGATTTTGAATTATGGTTTTAAAATATTTTTTAATCGATAAAGATTCGTTATCTTTTAAAATGTAAATTTTTAAAATAAATTTACAGTTCAAAACCCATAAATATAGAGTCTGCGCTTTATTTTAGGTAACCAAATGTGTGGAGATATACTCCTATGCTAGATAAACTCTTCTTGTACACGATTTGGCATAGAATTATTTATTTAGTTGTTGTTATTGATATTGTTTTATTATAGCTTTTCCCCTGTACCATTTTGTCATATGCTTTTCTTATTTATAATTATTAAAAATGTTTACGTTTTTAAAGAAAAATATTTATTCAAAAATTCTTTGAATTTGAATTGTGAATTGTGAATTATAATAGAATTTGTATTATTTTATGTGACACCATAGGTTTGTAATTAAAGGGTGGTAGGATGGTATTACTTTACGAAAAGTTATTTGTTCTCTGAAATAGGATTAAATAGTAATATTCAGTGATACATATGCATTAGCAAAATAGTAATATTCAGTGATAAATATGTATTAGCAAAACAATAACGAACAGTGATAAATATGCATTAGTAAAACAATAATATCTAGTGAGAAATATACATTAGCATTTAGTAATGTCGCACAATCAGCGATCATGAAATCTTCCTTACTTAGCATTTGTTTTTATAGAATGTTATATATCTGTAGTATAAATAATAAATAGACAATGAATCCCTTCTTTTACTAACCTCTGGACCAAGCAAAACATATATATATTGTCATACATAAACACTCACGAAATTTAGAGCCATGTTGGAACCTCTCCGTTTCCATGTCGGCTTATCTACCCTCTGCAAGCTAGAGACGGGCGAAAGAGGTCATTTGGCATAGATAAACCAAATTCTTAGATTTTGACAGAAAGTATGATGAAACCCTAAGGTGAATTCTTGTTTCGACCAAGGACAAGTACCAATTCGTGGTATTACTATATAAGTAAAAATCGCACCATTGCAAGGAAAGAGTAGAACGCCTCAGAGAGTAACCCTTTAGCAGAGGTGTGATAACAAATCGAAGTAGTTAAAGAATTGCAAGCTAAATACATATTTCATAACCACATTCAAAATCATACACAATTCTTCCAACAAACAGATATCGGAAACATACCCTTTAACAATATATGTGATTGTGCAAGAAATTATAAATGTCATAAAAATAAACCCATTTATATAATTTAATAAGCTTCAGAATTTAAGTAGCATAGTTTTCTTCTCAAAAGACCAAGTTAAGGCCGAGAGATTCTTCTCTATCTCTCCAAGAGAGTTACAGACTTAAAAATGAGTAATTACATTTAAAACCAGCATTTATGAACCATCGGCCTAGAAAAACTTAATGCAATTCACTAGTAAATTCCGGAGTGAGACATCTCTAAAAATTGTCCTTCTCATATTCATGCGCATTGTAATTTCAAGCTAGATATTTCACCAGAGCAAACGAGTAACATAAACCGCAATTGGTTAACCATGAGAAGCTGGGATGATGAGGTTCCAACCTGTATCAGTTTGCATAGTTGTGAGAACACATAACCATCGAAAACCCAAAAAATTAACCACAAAAGCATCCCGATTGAATAGAAACATACTTGCAAAAACCCATTGGTAAACATTATTAAATGGACGGGAAGATCTGTATCATATCTACAACGCAACTGTTAAACACACATGGGGAGCGAGAACAAATAGGAAAGATAAATCATGCAGTACATTTTTTATTCACAAATGATGTATATTTATGGTACATTATGTGACCGTTGGGATTCACATCCCAAGGTCTCTTGGACTACTTAGTCTTTTTAGCTTCCACACTAACCAATTTAGGATTAGGTGTCCAACATTCCCCCCCTTAATCCAAAGGGTTATGTATGAGTCCAAGAAGAGAGTTGTAATACAAAATGTGCAAAAATGCATGGCAGCACTAGGTTGAATGTGCT
>APFE031028007.1:5870-18370 GCA_000404065.3 Pinus taeda | reverse complement strand
AATGGGTTTTGAGTAGTCTGGGATATGAAAGGACAAGTCCTTGTCATAACCAAGACCGGTTTTGTGCTTGTTGTGGACAAGTTGTTCCCAAGGTCTGATGATGGGCTTGGGAAGTGCAGACTGAGTATCTGCATCTGCATGTACAACTGCTGCATTATTAACTTGCTGTTTATGGGAGTTTGTTTCAATCTTCTGAACAGAAACAGGTTCAGAATGATGACTCCATTGTTTTAATTCTTCTTGTTGTAGATTTGTCTCAAGCTGCAAAAACTCAATATTCTCCTGTGCATTTTGTAGACATTTTAATATTGAATAGAGAGGTTTTGTTGATCTTAACCATCTCATCAACAGTGGAATGTATCAGAGTATTTAACAATTCTAATGTATTATCAAGTCTAGTCATTTTCTTCATTATCTTATACGTTAAAGAAACTGATCACAACTATCAACTAGTGAAGAAGAAGCAACAATCACTCACAATTCAATGTCATGCAAACTTGTTATCAAAACTTCAATAATTATAACATTGTCATGGACAGGACTTGAATGTTCATATGCCTTGACTGGGGTACAAATCAGTGTTCTCTGATCTTGCCACTCTCTTTACTGGTGATTACACTACTGAAGACGATATAATGACCCCTACAAGATGATGAAGCTACCTTACTCTTGTATACCTTAAATTCCGAAACTGTATCTTTGATATAATTCAACACAAGTATTGAATGCCACTGCACATGAATGATGAAGCACTGTGTTGAAGATACAAATGACCATTTCAGTTGTAGGGTACTGTTACAAAACACTGTGAGAAGATTACTTCTAAGTGTAACTGGGAGGCCCTTCTTATTGTACCAAAAAATAACCCGCTTATGTGTCAATCAACATATGTGGCATCTTTGTTCTGAAGAACCCTTGCCTCTGTTTAACGAAACATATGAATATCTTTGTTGCCTATATATGTTGCCTTATAGCTTCTTACTGACCGAAAGGGATACACCTCATAGTTTTCTTGGTAAGGTCAACTTCATTGCAACATGTATATCTTTAGAAAAATATGCATATAATTAGTTCAGGTGCCAATCTACTTAGCCGCAAGTCTGAAGTCAGATAGGGCCAAAACAATGAGGATCCTTCCTTTGCTGGTCCTGAAAGGATCTTTCAAATTTACAAAAAGATTGCAATTTTCCAAAATAAAAACCTATCGCAATCTCACAAAGTCATTTTGTTCATTCAACTAAGTCGAGACTTTGGAGCATTTGCAATCAGGCGAACGAGAGAAAATATTTCTGGAATCATTTTTCGTGAAAATTTGAATTCATTTTCACTCAAAACAGTGGAGTACTGCGAAGGATAAGCTTCGGCGTTATATGCTCTTTTGATGCATATTCTGGAACTGAAGAATCCGTGAGAGCCTATGTATAGCAGACAGCCACTTTTGTGTGGATTTGTGGGCGAATTTAAAGATCTCAACTCAAAGTGAATTTTATAATAATCGAAAAAGTTTCCGCTGATTGTAGAATTTAATTATTTATTCCATTCTTCATTCCCGGCCAGTGGTGGTTTTCAAGAGACAGACGGGGTGCTCAATCAACCAAACGACAAGTGTGTCAGCTTTTCCATAATCTTATCTTGCAGATGGAGATACCAAAAGCAGTGTCTCACTATGCACAGGTCATGAACACTGTGAGAGAAAAGGCTGGTTTATATTCAGAATCACAACGCATCAGCAATACAATTCGTGATTTTACAGAAGGAATTCCAGATGCTCGGTCGTACTTAGAGAAATTGTCGGAAATACGAGTAAAGAGTGGCGTCAAGGATGAGATAGGTGTTGAACAGATGATGATGGAGGCTTTAGAAAAGGTAGAGAAGCCATTGATGAGGTCCGACAAAAAGAGCATGGCACTTCTCCAAGCGTTCAGTTTAACAACTCTCATACCACGGCTCTCATAATAGTGTTCATTTTAAATGCATCAAACGCACCATAGCATACCATCGTACATATGAGACTCATGGTCAATCCAACTGTTACCAATTGTTACGACCAAAAAATTCCAATGCACCAAGCGCAGGAGTAATGCATTCAATGCAGCAATTCCAAATTCAAATGCACAATTACCGCTTCTATTACAGTGTCAACCGGGAGTTGGAGTGTCTATGGCCTTGGGCGTTAAACGTTCAGGCGTTAAAAACAAGGAATGTCACGCATTAAACATTCAAGCATTGCTCAACGCAGTTAGTACATACCAGCGTTCTCCTTCAGGCGTTAACCAGACAGATGCATTCTGCCAGAGGCAGCAGATTATGGCATAGAGGCATAGCAGCGCTGGAAGGACAGAGGCGTTATGTCAGGACAGAGGCAGTGCAGCGCTGGAAGGAAAGAGGCAGAGCAGGAATATGGAGGAGCAACGCAGGTATATGCAGGAGGTGGCAGCTAAATTCTAGCTGAGAAAATATTTATAAGTAATGGCAAAAACCATAAAACAAATGGTTCAAATATCAGCAGGGCAGGATATCGCCCGTTTTGATACCATGTTAAACACACATGGGGAGCGAGAACAAATAGGAAAGATAAATCATGCAGTACATTTTTTATTCACAAATGATGTATATTTATGGTACATTATGTGACCGTTGGGATTCACATCCCAAGGTCTCTTGGACTACTTAGTATTTTTAGCTTCCACACTAACCCATTTAGGATTAGGTGTCCAACAGCAACCATGAATTCATGGGCAAAGCCAGCCCTTACCTAAGTTTGGCAGACCACAACCGGGGGCCGTCTAGCTGTATTTCATAAGTCCCCACCAGGGTTATAGGAATTTGTGGGAAAGAAATAGAAACAATTGTAAGAGATTTTTAACGATATGAACTTACCCTTTTCATGTCAGTGAGGGAGATCACCTCTCCTCGCAGCATCTGAAGGGTTGAATGCCAAACCCGGCCAACAAGGGGATGTATTAACTCTATCCGTTGGAATAACTCCCAAATAAATACAGAGTACGACGTGGAGCAAAGAACTGGCACTGCAGAAAGTAAGGGTTCGGGATTACCTGCACGCAGAGGACGAACAGGTGAAGCCATGGAGCACGGAAGCCGAGACAAATAACCAATGAAGAAATCGAGAGCGAAATGTTGTAGAGCAATCAAAACCCTCAACCCCGAATTGCAAATGAGCTGCATTTTGGCAGGAAGTAGGGCGTTAGGTAGTTGGACAAGCCTGGAGCCCTCCTCACCGTCGAACAGCCCAGAACTGATCAACGAACAAGATCCATACCACCTGTCACAGCTAGAGCAGAGCGATGGACAACTGCCAACAACATAATCACCTGAGATCAAGCCACATGGAGTCATGTACGACGAGCATTGATTTCCAAGTTGAGCAATAGTCTGATTGCTTCGTGGAAGGCCTTGCAAGCACTCACGGTATGGTAGAGACGACTGTGGGCAGTAATGCTGAATTAAATTAACAAGACATGCCTTGGAATCTCGCACGCCTCCACTATAATAATTATATATATATATTATATATATATATATATATATATATATATATATATATTATTATATATATACTATATATATATATATATATATATATATATATATATATATATATATATATTACTATGGTTTGAATTAACACGTAAATAAATGAGTAATAATAAATTTTTTTATTTTTTTTTTCTGTATTATAATGAGTTTGACATTACAAATGGTATCAAAGTCTCAGGTTCGTACACTGAGACTCTTGGGAAAATTATTTACATGTAAACAATGAATGTGATCTCTGTAATTTAACTAAGTGAATCTGTATGTGAACACAGAGATTACCTCCACACAAAAAGGGGCAAAATGCAAAGGAACCCAGAACCACCCAATTTTCCAAGAACAAACTATGTGAATGCTAATCCTGATATTTAGATTCAGATGGGCGAGGAGTCTCGTCAAGCTAATGTAGTCTTACTTGAAACTGTGCAACAACTTCATGTAGAGATGATCAATTTAAGAATAGACAATGAAAGACTCCATCTAAAATAGGAGAAAATCCTAAGAAGTTTGTCCAATCGACAGAACCAATGACACTTAGACCCCCATGCTGAAGATAGGGAGAAGACCCCAACAGTGCAACACGGATTGGAAAATGCGGAGTCAACCGAAAAACATGGGGAAGATGAAGAAGGGCACTTGGACAATGTCTCCGAACAGTGCAAGACAAAGAAACAGAAATTTGAATTGCAAGGAGAATTTAAAAAGATTAAACCATCACTTTTTGAAGGAGAATCCGAGGAGGCAGCGAAAGCTTAGCTCATTGATATGAGAAATATTTTGAAATTTACGAATACACAGATAAATTGAAAGCTCAATTGGCAGTTTATCAGCTAAGAGGTAAGGCTACTCTTTGGTGGGAAGAAATTAAATCAGTAAGAAAATTTGATGAGGAACAAGTTACATGGAATGAATTCCAAAAGCATTTTAAAGACAAGTATTTAACTGAATGTTACTATGACGAAAAAGCCAAAGAATTCCATGAGTTAAGATTGGGAACCTTAATCATGGATGAATATGTGGCCTGATTTACTTCCCTACTGCACTATGTGCCTTATATGCAAGAAAAAGAGGCTAAGATTCAGCGTTTTATCAACAACTTACCCAATTTAATGAAAGATACGATTGAATTTGACTACCCCAACATGATGGACGATGCAATGCGGAAAGCCTGCATCTGTTATCAGTAGATGAAACAGAAAAATGAAGGAGCTAAAGGAGGGTTGAACAAGAAAGCAAGAAGTCTGATTTCAAACAGACATCCAAAACTTTATAACACCAGAAATCTACAGCAAATTCCTTTTAGTAAATTCCCAACAAGAAATCAACCCAAGAAGGCTTATTCAGAATGTAGACAGTCATAAGGGACTAATAAATTTAGTAATGATCAACAGTCAAAATCACCATTGCAATGTTGGGGATGTGGAGAACCACACTGCTACAAAAATTGTTCGCATAACGAAAGAATGGAACAACTAGCAAACATGCGGGAAGCATCCACAGTCGGAGAAGTGGGGAGGAGCATGCCTAGAATTAATGCTACACTGGATGATCACCAAGCAGAATATCAACCCACCATGATTGAATGTGAAGGTATGATCGTTAAGCAACATATTTCGGTTTTGTTTGATCCCAGTGCTAGCTTAAGTTATGTTAGTCCTAAAGTGGTAGAAAAGTGTCAACTATAGAGTTGTAAATTCCCAAAACCATGGCTAGTTGAGTTACCCACAGGGCCAAAAAGAAAGGTATTTTCCAAAACAGAACAATGTCCCATAGTGATCTTAGAACAACCCATTCACGTGAACCTTAACATTCTTCCTTTGGGTTCAAACGATATTTTAATCGGAATGGATTGGTTGGAGAAATGTTGGTCCTTGGTTGATCGAAAACAAAAAACTATCAGATTTATTTCAGAATCAGGACAAAGAAAGGAACTTCAAGGAATCAAGACCAATACAAAGTTGCACCCTATCATTGTTAGTTAGTTAGGAAAATGTATTAGGAAGGGCTATCAAATATATGTTGTTCAAGTGGGATTTACCAACACGAAGATTAAAATAACCTCCTTGGATAATATTCTTGTCATTTAGGAATTTTCCGATGTATTTCCTAAATCCATCCCTGGATTACCAGCCAAGCGGGATATTGACTTCACCATTGAATTGATTCCGGGTGCAACCCCGGTATCCAAGGCCCCTTACCACATGAGCATACCTAAGTTGATAGAACTCAAGATGCAACTTCAAGATATTTTGGATAAAAATTACATTCACCCCAGTGTGTCCCCTTGGGGAGCCCCCATACTATTTGTATGGAAGAAGGATGAAACATTGAGGATGTTTATCGATTATCATCAGTTAAATAAGTTGACCATCAAAAATAAATATCCCTTTCCATGCATTGATGATTTATTCGATCAAATGTAGGGAGCCAAAGTATTTTCAAAAATTTATTTAAGATCTGATTATCATCAAATAAGGATAAAGGAGGAAGACATTTACAAAAACTACATTTTGAACCCGTTATGGTCATTATGAGTTCGTAGTGTTGCCATTTGGCCTTACAAATTCTCCAGCTACCTTTATGAGTTTGATGCATGATATTTTCCATCCCTATCTTGATAAGTTTGTACTAAATTTTATTGATGACATTTTGATATACTCAAAAATTCAGAAAGAGCACAAAGAACATTTGAGAATTGTGTTGCGGACTTTACGGGAGAACCAATTATATGCAAAATTTAGCAAGTGTGACTTTTTCAAAGATCAGATCCAATACTTGGGTCATGTTATATCAACAGAAGGAATAGCGGTGGACTCGAAAAAGATCAAAACCATTATGGAATGGACCGCCCCAAAGAATGTTGCTGATATAAGATCCTTCCTGGGTTTGGCCAAGTACTACCATCAGTTCATTGAAGGATTTTCAAAAATTGCCTTTCCTATGACCTTACAATAAAAGGGGCACATCTTTCAATGGAAAACAGAGTGTCAACAAAGTTTTGAAAAATTAAAACACCTACTTACCACTGCACCCATGCTAAAGGTAGTAGATCGGGAAAATTGTTTTGTGGTTTGCACTAATGTAAGTAAAGAGGGTGTTGGTGGAGTGCTGACACAAGAAGGAAAAGTTATTGCATACGAATCATAGAAATTGAAAGAATATGAACAATAATATTTTTCTTATGACCTTGAATTAACAGTGGTAGTGCATGCACTTAAAATGTGGCGGTATTACCTATTGGGGAAGAAATTTTTGCTACTAATAGATCACAACAGCCTTACTAACTTCTTCAACCAATCTAGCTTAAATGCTCGATAAGCTAGGTGGATGACATTCTTAAGTGAGTTCGATTTTGAGATGAATCACCTTAAGGGGAAATAAAATTGAGTGGCTGATGCTTTGAGGAGGAAGGTACATTGTATTTATGAAGTTCATATCAACCAAGCATGCTCCAACTTTCCAGAAAGTATAAAGGAGGCATCGGTCAAAGATCAAGAATACACTTTTCTTTGGCAGCAAACAAAGGAAGCTCTGTTAAAAGGGGAAAAATCAGATTTTGAAATAAATCTTGATAACCTCCTTACCTTTAAAATTATAATTTATATTCCTAACCAAAGCTCCATTAAACAACTAATAGTGGATGAGTTTCATCAGAAACCATGTGCGGGCCACCTAGGTTACTAACAACTTTTAACAACCATCAAGAAAGGGTATTTTTAGCTCGGTTAAGGAATGATGTTACTGAATACTTGTCCAAATGTTTGGAGTGTCAATTGGTGAAGGCAGAACATCAACATCCTGCAGGTTTGTTACAACCACTGCCCATTCTGGAATGGAAATGGGAGACCATATCATTGGACTTCATCACTGGTCTACCCCACACCAGGAAGCAACATGACTCGATCATGGTTGTAGTAGACAAATTGAGTAAAATTGCACACTTCATACCTGTGAAGTCCACTTACAAAACCGTGGAAATCACAAACATATTTATGAAGGGAAATTTTTGCCTACATGGAATACCCAAGGTGGTAATTTCAAATCGGGATGTGAAATTTACATTCACATTTTGGAAAACCTTCTTTTCAAGAGTAGGCACCCAGATCCAGTTTAGTATAGCTTACATTCCCAAACAGACAGACAAACTGAATAGGTGAATCAAGTGCTGGAAGACATGTTACACATGTTTGTGATGCAACAACCACATAAGTGAGAGGATTACCTCCACCTCGTGGAATTTGTATACAACAATGGACATCATGAATCACTAGGTATGAGCCCCTTTGAGGCATTATATGGAAGAAAGTGCAAAGTGCCCAGGGACTAGAATAACCCTGTTAATAATCTAGTACTGGGTCCCGACATGATAGCATAGATGGAGGAAGTTGTCAAGAAGGTTCAACAAAATCTAAGGGCTGTCTAGGATAGGCAGAAAATGTATGCAGATAAAAAGAGGACATACAGAGAATTTCAACCAAGAGATCACGTACATCTAAGAGTAAAGCCTCGAAAAAGTTCCTTACAGTGGAGGGGTTGTGCTAAGTTAGCACCCCGGTACTGTGGACCTTTTCAAGTCTTGGAACGAATTGGACCAGTAGCCTATAAGCTTGAATTACAAAGCCACATTCAGGTCCACAACATTTTTCATGTTTTGTTGTTAAAAAAATATGTGTATAACCCACAACATATAATAAATTGGGAAAATATTCAAGTAATAAGCTAAGAGAATATATGTTGTTTGTTTTTTATTTGTTTGAGAAAATTATGACTATGAATTATGTATTTTCAAGTTGAACCAAAAGGAGAGTTTTTGGAAGAACCTCTTCGTATTCTCGATCGGAGAGAAACCACCTTGCAGAAGCGAGTCATCACCCAAGTTAAAGTGCAGTGGAAACACTTTGGTCTGGATGAGACCACCTGGGAAGAAGAGGGATTTATGTGGGAAGCTTATCCAACATTGTTTTCTTGAATTAAAAAAGAACACCAGGGACAATGTTCCTCACATGGGGGGGGGGGGGGGGGGGGGGGGGCGGGGAAGATGTAACACCCCAGGCTCCAGGAAAGATTTATTGTGGTTATTAAACTCAGTTTTATGATTTACTGCATTTATTTTACATTGTGACATTGACTGAGGCTGGAAATCTAGATAAAAAGTTGTTACCTAACTATGATTAATTAGGAATTTAGACATGTTAATAAAATATAACTGTTTTCCTTAATTGAAAGAAACAATTAAGAAAGAAACAGTTACACCCTTGCCCTGAAAAGGGAAATATAGAGGGGAAGAGAGAGGGGGGGAACGATCCTAGAACTGGGAGAGAGAGACCAGTGGGAAGTTGCTCATTTACATTCAACTGAGTACAGGACTTGAGGTTGGACTGTGGAGCCCTGAGGCCCAAGGCACCGACTGTAACTGGATATAATCCAAGTGTGAAACAGAGAAAGTGCTCGGGGGGAGAGCCTGGACGTAATCACCAGGCTTGAGGCTAGGAGGAGAGACTTTCCAGATGAATCTAGGTTGATACATTTACAAGTTTAGAACATATAAGTATTCTAGGATGTAACTAAAGGATGGTATTACTTTACGAGAAGTTATTGTTTTCCAGGAATAGGATTAAATAGTAATATTCAATGATAAATATGCATTAGCAAAACATTGACAACTAGTGATAAATATGCATTAGTAAAATAGTAATATCCAGCGAGAAATATGCATTAGCATTAACTAATTTTGCACAATCAACGATCATGAAATCTTCCTTACTTAGCATTTATTTTCATAGAATGTTATACATATGTGCGGCAAAGTATAAATAATAAACAGACAATGAATCCCTTCTTTTACTAAACTCTGGACCAAGCAAAACATACATACATACATGCATGCATACATACATACATACATACATACATACATATATATATATATATATATAAACATTGACGAAATTCAGAACCATGTCGGAACCTCTCCGTTGCCATGTCGGCTTAGCTACCCTTTGCAAGCTAGAGACGGTCAAAAGAGAATGTTTGACAGAGATAAACCAAATCCTTAGATTCTAAAAGAAAGTATAATGAAACCTTAAGGTGAATTCTTGTTTCAACCAAGGACAAGTACCAATTCGTGGGATTACTATAATAGTAAAAATCACACCATTGCAAGGAAAGAGTAGAACGACTCTCAAAGAGAATAACCCTTTAATAGAGGTGTGACAACAAATCGAAGTAGTTAAATAATTTCAAGCTAAATACATATTTCATAACCACATTTTGAAATCATACACAATGCTTCCAACAAAAAGATATCGGAAATAGACCCTTTAACAATATATGTGATTGTGCAAGAAATTATAAATGTCACATAATTATACCCATTTATATAATTTAATAAGCTTCGGAATTTAAGTAGCATAGTTTTCTTCTCAAAAGACCAAGTTAAGGCCGAGAGATTCTTCTTTGTCTCTCCAAGAGAGTTATGAACTTAAAAATGAGTAATGACATTTAAAACTGGAATTTATGAACCAACGGCCTAGAAAAGGTTAAAATGCAGTTCACTACTAAATTCTGGAGTGAGACATCTCTAAAAACCGTCCTCATATTCATGTGCACTATAATTTCAAGTTAGATATTTCACGAGAACAAACGAATAACATAAATCGAAATGAGTTAACCATGAGAAGCCGAGATGATGAGGTTCCAACCTGTATCCGTTTGGAGAGTTGTGAGAACGCATAACCACCAAAAACCTAAAAGATTAACCACAAAAGCATCCCAATTGAATAGCAACATACCTACAAAAACCCATTGGTAAAGATTATTAAACAGACAGGAAGATATGTATCATATCTACAACACAACCATGAATTCATGGGCAAAGATATCCCTTAACTTAGTTCAGCAGACCTCAACCTGGGGTTGTCCAACTGTATTTCATAAATCCCCACCGTGGTTAGAAGAATGTGTGGAAAAACAGAAATAGAAACAACTGTAATAGATTTTCACCGATAAGAACTTACCCTTTTATGCCAATAAGGGAGATCACCTCTCCTCGCAACATCTGAAGGGTTGAATGCCAAATCTGGCCAGCAAGGGGATGTATTAACTCTATGCGCTAGAATAACTCCAAAATAAATATACAATATGACCCAGAGTAAAGAACTGACACCACTGTAAGTAAGGGTTCGGGATTACCTCCCCGCGGAGGATGAACAGATAGAGCCATGGAGCATGGAGGCCGAAACAAAGAACTAGCGAAGAAACTGGGAGATAAATGTTGTAAAGTAGTCAAAACCCTCAAACCCGGATTGCAAATGAGTTGTGTTCCGATGGGAAGTAGGGTGTTGGGTAGTTGGATGAGCTTGGAGCCCTCCTCACCGTTGAATAACCCAGAACTGATCAACGGATGAGATCCATACCACCTGTCGCAGCTAGAGCAAAGCGATCAACAACTGCCAACAACATAATCACCTGAGATCAAGCTGTGTGGAGTTATGTACAGCCAACATTGATTTCCAAGTCGGGTAATAGTCTGATTGCCTCGTGGAAGGCCATACGAGCCCTCATGATATGGCAGAGATGACTGTGGGCAGTAATGTCGAATTAAATTAACAAGACATGCCTTGATATCTCACCTGCCTCCATGGCACACACACACACACACATATATATATAACTTATGGTTTGAATTAAAACGTAAATAAATGAGTAATAATAATTTTTATTATCTATTTTTATGTATTATAGCTAGTTTGATGTTAATAGAATTTGCATTACTTTATTAAAACTTTTCACTTGTATCACTTTGTCATATGCCTTTCTTATTTACAATTAATAAAAATGTTTACAATCTTTAAAATAAGAACATTTATTGAAATATTATTTGAATTTGAATTGCATTTTATAATAGAATTTGTAGTATTGTCATTATTTCAATCAGAGTTTTCATCCTTATTAAAAAAAAATTATGTGTCATTTCTTTAGCAATACAATAAAATATTCGGATTGAAAACAATTACATTAAAATAAGTAACTTGAAAAGAATCAAATAAGATAATGTGGTCCTGACAATGAACCACACTGGTTGGTTCGAAATGCGTCGACAAATGAGTTTTTATGTGATTACGCCGAAAATTCTCTAACAATATTATGGATCACAGAAGTCTGAATTCCTTAAAAAAATACCATGTTGACAAACAAATATTATTATTTGATAAGAAAATAATGTATATTTCTCAATAAACTTTATACACAATTAAAATAAGCTTTCTATTTCTTGGCTTGATCATTGTTGCTACTTGTTACTCAATTTGTCTCTGAAAACTAATGCAATATTTCTCAATAAACTTTATACACAATTAAAATAAGCTTTCTATTTCTTGACTTGTTCATTGTTGTTACTTGTTACTCAATTTGTCTCTAACAATTAATGAAATATTTCTCAATAAACTTTATTCATAATTGAAATAAGTTTTTTATTTCTTGACTTGTTCATTGTTGTTACTCAATATGTCTGTCACAACTAAGATAATATCAAGGCATTTGAGGAAAGTTGTCATAATTTTCTCTCTGGGGATCAGATTGAAATTTCGTAAGAAGGTACAGAAAGAGGATGGACTATAGTTTCTTGTATGCATTTTTCAGATCCAAAGGTCGAAAAAGTGACTCATGGCTTGTCGTACAAGTTCGCTCTACTGAACTAGTCTATAATCAAGTCACTGTGGGAGATTTCGCATAACTCTTCCTTGGAAAATCCAATTTGGGTCAGACTTGTGGCATTGGAAAGAGGACACAGAGGGCTACTACAGGTCACAAATTCAGAAACAGATGATTGGAAAGTACAGAGATACATCAGAGGCAATATCGAGTTCCTACAAAGTGAAAAAAGGTGTGTAGATTTTCTTAAATTTTTGCTTAAGCTTGGTTTGAAAAATTATTTTGAAGGAATT